>JAFFZH010013198.1:0-30715 GCA_018420115.1 Euura saliciscinereae
TTATCATTTTATGCAGAATACAATAGAATTTCTCTATTAGTGCATGAAATAAACAAGTTTTGCAATATAAATCTTCGGAATTCAATTCTTTTTCGCGTTCGTGACGCGTAGGCTTTGATATCAGTGAAAACAAGTGAAAACCGGGTACGGTGGGTAAAGCCTGACTCCAGCATGCTCTTAAATGCTGAAATTTAGTCGGGCAATTTGGAAATTTGGAGGAAATTAGAAAAAGAATCAAGATGTTGGTATAGAGATGACCCTCAAGATTTCTGCATCTGCAAAAACGAACTTTAGCACGCTGTAGCTTTTAAAGTTTAACTCTGAGAGCAAAGTTGCACTTGAATTTTTTCTTCCATTTTCAATTATCTGATGGCGCTATTTTTTTTTCAAGACCAATGCCAGCGCCATTTTTCCGGTAATTAGTACTTTAGCACGACGTAACTTCGAAACGGTCATTCTCAGAGCAAAATTTCATCAGGCTTTTTTCTTCCTCTTTCAATTATCTAATGGTGCTATTTTTTAGTTGTTTTTTTGAAACTTCCACAAAACCTATTTTCACGTGAATTAATCATCGGCAAGATGTGTCTCTGAAATGATCAGCTTCGATTATCTGAAGGCGCGATTGCACACTCTATGTTTGAGACCAATGTTTCTGCATAAATTCATACTTTTATTCCATACATGACCGGTAAGGCCGATTTCGCTATCTATTTTCGGGGGCCAAAGAGCGGTTTTACCGACCGAGAAGTTTCTACTCCCGCTGTGGGAGTGAAGACAGTGAATAAAGAATTTATCTACCAGTTTGCTCTGCCGTACCGACCAAAAGACTGTGAATAAAGAATTTATCTCCCTAGGGAGATAAATTCTTTATTGTAGTTACGTCACATAACCTAAAATGTAAGCACTGATCTGCCCGCGAAATCGGCTTCCGTTCATGTATGGAATAAAATATCGTGTGCACCACGGTCGCATTACACGTTTTCGCTCCCTCGGTGGATACCCCCCTCGCCTTCGGCTCGGGTGGCAAACCCACGCTCGGGAGCGAAAACGTCCTCTGCTCCCTTGGTGCACAATATACTATTTTCTGATCTGATCACGAAGTCATTAATAAACTGTAGAGATCATTTGATGTTTGTTATTGATATTTGTGCACGATTGGATAACCAAAGCAGAAGAAAAAAATCGGGCGAAAACGGGACTTGAACACGGGCCGCCAGCGTGCAAGCCTTAGAAAACCAAGCCTTACCTAACAAAATCCAGTTAGCCTAGTACTTGGCGCAAGTCCTCCTCCAACATACCTGAGACCCATCTGAATCCGTTTGTAACATGTCTGATGGTCCCCTTGTAAACTATCAACACGTACTGTTTTCTCGCAGTCACAAAGCATTCCTTTCAAATTTCCAAACTCACAATCAGATCGTGGAGATTTTTCAAAAGAAACAAAAACCGAACAAAAAAACTTATCATTTGAGTTCTTAAAAAATGATGTACAATTATAATTGAAAGAGATGTTTATCCCTCGACATGTGTAAAGTTGATCCACAATTAATGTGTTTTTTCCGTTCATCAAGATTTCAAGTTCATAAAACTGTTATTGTTTCATATCCCTTCAACGAATATCACTAAATATACGTAGCATCATATTTTTTTTAAAGATTTTTTGTCGTCTGAATACCTCAATAAGCACGATATTGAATTCATCGTTCAAGATTGAAGAATTCGATTATACATTTTTTGTATGCAAGAAAAAAAAAGTACGAGTCTTCTCTGGAAACCTGGAAAAGTCAGAAAATGTATAATCCTCAATTTTGTAACGACCCTGAATAGGAGAAAATTTTTATCTCCTAGTCTAGATCTCGATCCCATTTTCGTGATCAGTTATCGCACGTTTGTCTGTCGAGGTTTTTCTATATTCGTGTTCCTGTTTGCAGTGCTTCACAACAAATACAATAGCGCAAAGTCTACAACATACCAGAAGAATGATACCAAATTCGAGATTCGATACGGTTCTGGAAGTCTATCCGGATTTTTGTCTACAGACGTTGTTTCTGTGAGTATAATTATTCATTTAGTTCCCTTAATTTTTGTGGTTTTTGTTTATACTGAATAATAATCGTTTAATCATCTATCTATATCCTCGTACCATTTTTTAGCTCACTTCAACCGAATCAAACTAATCTCTACCAGAGAAACAAAACAAAAATCCTCATATATAATTATTAGTTTGATTAAATGACTTTGATCGTTTCGTTTTCATCATTTTGCTTCATTCGTTTCGTTAAGTTCCTTCATTTTATCACTCATTGATCGACGACGATCGTTCATCGTCATTAATTTTATTCATTTGAATCAATTATTAACCAACATCGATCATTTATCTTCATTCATATTGTTAATTTGATCAATTTTTATGACTTATTGATTAACTTCCATCGTTCATCTTCCTTTATTTTAACAGTTTCGTTCATTTTCGTTCCCTACTCATCAGGAAAAAAAGTTCTTCAAGCCTATTTACAACATTTATGCAACTATTCAACTCGATACAAATGATTAAATCTTACCGATCGTTTATTTACTGATATCCTCTACCGAGTCGCGTTATCTTTCAGACTAACGGAGGAGGAGCTGAATAAGCAGAACGAGAAGCGGTATTATTCATTTTTTGTTGATTAAATCGATCAACCGGAGTACAAAGTTTGCTCACCACAACGTCTCAACATTTAGTTGAGGTCACATGAGTTTGCCTCGGATAAGAAATCCCATTGTGTATACATACATATATTCAGTTTTTCTTCCCTGTTGTTTTCTTACTCTCCGATCATATCATCGGATAGCAAATGCTCGCACCTCACACCTTCTCAAAAATGATAAGACTCAGAATAAAACTCGCTGCGTTTCTACTCACTATTTTCAACTTGAACAGATTTTCTAAAACTGTAATCAGAGTTTTTCACTAAAATATTCGATCTGTAGTACAAAAATGTAGGAAAAAATTTACTTTCAATCGAATTCTAATTACAGTTGATTTCTAGAGTTTCGAATAAACCTTGTATTCCTTCGTTCTATTCGTTCTATTCGTAGATTGATATCTGTATAATGCATTTTTAATCGTCTTATACTGTTATTGTACTTGGAGATCTGCTCGACTTGACATCAGACGCCGGATTAATAATCTGCCTCTCCGCTTCTTCTTATTAATAATCATCGACGTCTTATCTGTCTTTTTTTCTCGCAACCCTGTGACTCACTCTGTCCAGTATAGTGGGCGTTTCATGCGAACTTGACCGTCGTTTGACCCCAGAACTTATCTTTTCGTTTCTAATTAATTTACATATGTAGAAAAACACCTATTTTTTTTTCATTTGATTTCTATAATTATTGATAAATGCTTCAATAATTATAACGAATGAGATCAGATAATTCTGAAAAGGAAATAAAAAGACAGAGTTTCACACGTTTTGATTGAATCATGAATATTTCAAGCGTTGGAAAAGCCTAGAAGAAGATCTTGACTCGTCGATCAAATTGTGACGACGCTAATTTTTGTCTGTTGACGAAATATTGATGCATTAACTATGGTACCGTTTCTGGTTTTCAGTTCGGTAACGTCGATGTCCAGAAGCAGACTTTTGCGGAGGCCCTGAGTGAGCCTGGACTTGCCTTTGTCGCAGCTAAATTCGACGGAATATTGGGAATGGCTTATCCCAGGATCTCCGTTGACGGAGTAACACCAGTCTTCAACAACATGCTCGACCAGGGATTGATTCCTCAGCCTATCTTCAGCTTCTATTTGAACAGGTTTAACACCCGGCTTGATTATAGAATAAACACAAGCTTCCTAATTAGATATCGACGAATGGGAAAATAAGAATTTTCATCAGTTTTCCCTCAATTTTAGTGAAAATCCTTTTTGTTTTTGTGTTTTCAGGTTTTCCCGTTTTTTGTTTTTCGAAATTTCTCAGTCTCTCATTCGCGATTCTTCTTTCTCATTATATTTTATCACAAATTTGTTTTCTCTTCGTTATGACTTATTTATTTATTTTATAATGATCTCGTTATTTTTATTATCTTGATTCAAATTTTCGAATTTTTTCAATACTCTTACACGTCGTTAAAGTTGTTTTTTTTACGTGTTTCTTGCATTTTTATAAAATATTCTTATTCTTCTGCTTGTTTTTTTTCTTAGGTAGATATTTTTTTATATCGTTTTTCAATTTTCAGTACTTTTTCTTGACTTATCTCCCATTTTCACGGTTTATTTATTTATTCGTAAATTTTCTTAAATTTTCCAATTTTTCTCCTACCAAGAGATTAGATTCTTGATAAAAATTCTAGCAATCTCTCATCTTTTCGAGTCTATTTGGCAAAACTCTTATACCAATTCCATCGACAACCATATGCGAATTATCACAAATTATCTTCAGGGATCCTTCGGCCGAGGTTGGAGGTGAATTGATTCTGGGCGGATCCGACTCCAATCATTACTCCGGTGACTTCACCTACGTTCCCGTAGATCGCAAAGCTTACTGGCAATTCAGAATGGACAAGTATGCCGATGATCATAGTTTTTTTTTTTCCATAAATTGAGATACTTATCTGACTGATTTTTTCTTTTTGTTTTTTTAGCAATTTTCAACACCAAAGTTGATGCATTTTCAATTTTTGTAACGATATTTTGTAGATTTTAGAAAACTATTCAAAAACTTGAGACCAAGATTTTGAATCGTTTGGCGATCCGATAACAATTCTCAATCATTTCATAGAATTGAACATTTTTTCCAAAGACCCTTGAAAAACCAAACAAAGTCACTCATTTCGAGATTCCAATCTCAATATCCGAAGTGAATTGACGGAATCAAAATCTTTTTCTTAATTATATTTTGGAGTAATTTAAAAAAAAAATGTAACGATTATCTTAGAGATTTGTCTTCGATACACGGAATTCTGGTTTCAAAATCCCTGTGACACAAAATCTGATGAAATATGGAGAGCCAAGCTCGATCAAGTCTAAAAAAACTAGTTGAATAAACTAAATTCTAATTATCTCATTGGCAGAATGAAAGTAGGAGACAAAGTATTCTGCCAAAACGGTTGCGAAGCTATCGCAGACACCGGAACCTCTCTGATCGCAGGTCCAGTGAGCGAGATTGAAGCCATAAACAAAGCTATCGGCGCGACACCATTGATTGCTGGCGAAGCTCTAGTAAGTTTCAACTGAAACAATCCATCCTCATCACTTGTCTTCGCTTTTTCTGAATTGACGCTGAAAAAAAATCATTTTCTACTCCAATATCAATTCTCCTTCATCTTCCAGGTCGACTGCAATCTCATCCCCAACCTACCGACCATCGGTTTGGTTCTTGGAGGCAAGACTTTCACTCTTGCCGGCGAAGATTACGTCCTGAAGGTAATAAAAATGTTCTCATCGCATCGTATCTAAGATGTGACTCGGAATCATTGATTTTTAGGGGAACCATTGTATTGTATTTGTCTGTTTTCGCAGGTCCAACAATTCGGCAAGACCATATGCCTGAGTGGTTTCATGGGAATCGATATTCCCCCACCAAACGGACCTCTGTGGATCCTTGGGGACGTTTTCATCGGTCGTTACTACACGGAATTCGATTTTGGTAACAACAGAGTCGGATTTGCTGTTGCCAAATAAATGTTTTTTTTTTTTTAATCTATGTGATGAACGAAGAGACAAGAAAGAAAAACGAAAAGGAGTCGTTGAGAAACTATCAAATTGTTATGTTTAGTGTAGTTAATCTAGAATATGATAAAAATCAAGTAATAACTTGATTAAAAGAAATGAGAAACTACGGATGTTCTTTGTTATAAAAAAAAATAACACTGTTCATCATGGTTGTCATGAAGTGTTATTGATTAGCGTAATTCAATTTGATTATAATGAATTACGATTATTTTATCACCGATGATTATTGAGAATTATTTTTATCTTAGCGGATGCTATGTAATAAGGAAAAAAAAAAGTCAGAAATAAATACTCTTTGTAAAATTTTTACCGAGCTTATTTTGTCTTCCATTCTTCCGTTTATCTACCTAAATACGATTCTCGTGATTTTTTGTCTCCCACTTTACCTCGACTTGATGAATGAAGATAATGAACATAATTGATCCTGCTGTAAATTAGAACAGAAATTAGAATAATCAATATCTGAACGGAAATTGAATCTGAAAAAAGTCTTCATAAGACTTTTATGGAATTCCAACGCTAGAAATTTGATATAGCTTTTTTTTGTTAATGATAATTCAATAAATAATTAATTTCACTAAAGATCATATAATGAATACGTGTACACAGAAAATAAGAATAAATGATTAATCTCAGGATAAAATTATTCATATTGTTATAGACATGATCAAATATCGTTATTATCCGCGTGTTACGTGTTGATTCAGTTTCTCTCTTACTATTCGGCTATAATAATAACTACTATCATCTTTACAAAGTGAGTCAATTATTCAAAATTCATTCATATTAATTAATTCATTTTCTCAATTATTTTGTTCATCATTATTTTATTATTCATATACGTATATGCATGATTAACTTCATATTACACTATCTGCATTTTTTTTCTATTTTATTTTCTTTATTTTTCAATATCTTTTATCCAGATTATCGTTTTGGTCCTGAGAAAGAAGAAAGAAAATGTTTTCCCCCGGCAACATCAGCATAAAATGTTTTGAAATCTTTTAATTATTACTGCGATAGTACCTATTTTTAATTACATATGTACCTAAACCCTAAACATACTACTTAGTTACTACAAGAATTATACTACAAATGATCTCTACTAGTTGCAAGTAATAAATCGTCGTACAAATCTTTGTACAATGGTTTTTTTTTTCTAAATTTATTCATTTCTTTTCTAATCATTTTTTCCCCTGTGCTTGCTTTTAATATAATATGAACTTGCCAAACTTTATCTTCCTCGTCATATTCCATTTCTCATTCCTCGCGCCATATATTCTTCTTTGCTCTATCTCCCGATTTCACACACACGCCCACACAGATTAATGATTAATTGATTTATTTCTCATTACATATACAAAATCGACGTATTAAAGATTTATCTATTTTTTTTCTTTCATTCATTCATAATTTTATTCTCTGCTACCCGACAAACAAACAAAAAATTTCTTTTTCTAACGATTCTTCGTTCCTTCAATATTTATCGATTTTCTCTATCTTCTTTTTTGTCTTTATAGCTACAATTATTTTCACACTATATTCATCATAAACGCGTTTCACAAATGATATAGATACAATTTAATTATTCTTATCATTGACATAATTAGTAGAACAAGATAATACGAATATGTAAGAATAATAATTACGCACAGGATTTCTTGTTGCTTCTATTTTCTGATTAAGACAAGAGAAAAAAAAACGAATCACGGGAAAAGGACCCAATAAAAAGAGCGAAAAGTAAATTCTCATACTTTACTTACCTAATCGATCAATCAATTGAATAATGAGAAGAATATCTATAAATATATTAAGTTTTCTTTCATTTTCTTTTGTTTTATAGTCGAATTTGGTAAAATTAATATCATGCATCATATTCGTATAATTTTTCTTCATTCATTTTGGTTCCTGTTCTATAATTTTTTCTAATCTCAATTTATTTTCGTTTCTTATTCCTGTAGTCATTGACAGTAAAAAATGTTTCTCAGATATTTGTCTTCTCTTTCTCCCTCTCGCCCCTTTTTCTCTCTCTTGCTCTTTTTTTTGCCTAGCTCACGGATCAAAGTAGAAAAAATGAAAGTAAAATATTAGAATAAAAGAAAAAAAAGGTTATTCCTGTAAAAGAAGAATAAAGAAATGAAGAAAGAAAGAAAGAAAAAAAATGAGTTATTAATTTATGCTAATTATAGTTTACAGTGAAATAATTAATTCATTGATTCGTTCGATTGATTTTGATGAATAAATGAATTGATTATAATCATACATGATAAGACATAGAGATATACATAGTCGGATATCAAAGATATATGTGGAAGATAAATTAATGTAAGAAATAGAGTTTGAGAAGACCAAAATAATAATAATAATAATAATAATAATAATAATATTGCAAATTAATAATAATATATGTACATACACACTCAATACACATTGTTCGGTGTTTGTTTTGTTTTACAAATAAAAATTATTAAACTAATAATAGTTTGTTTGTTTTTATATACCATAAACACCACCCTACATACAATAATAATCCTACTTTCGCGATCCTTGTAATACAATTCAATTAAATTCTTCAAAATTCTATAATCAAACAACTGCCACGGTATTTAGTTTAACGAGATCATTAAATATATCTCTCTCTCACTTGATAAAACAAAAACAAAAAAACCATCTACGTAAATCAGGGTCAGAGTCGGGGCAGTGGGTGGATAGGTAGCAGCGATTAGATTACATAGCAATTTTCATTATTTATTATAATCATACTCCCGTCCGTTTTCTATTCATTTTTTTTTTCATTTGTATTTATGTATAATTAATTTATTTAATTTATTTAATTTAATTATAGTTTATCATTTTCATTTTCTTTTTCTCATTTTTTTTTTACCGCGTAACGTGGGTGTCACTTACCAAAAAAGGACAGTGGTAGCAGTATGACAGTAATCGTCGATTAAAAAAAAAAAGAAAGAAAAAGAAGAGCATATCGCATCATTTTGTTTTCTTTCCGTCTTCGTCGTCGTCGTCATCATCCTTCTTCTCCTCATATTCTAGACGATGAATCTCAATCGTCGTGTGATTATTTCCAGTTTCTCATTATTTTAATTTTTAGCTTATGATCAACTCCACATATTTTTTCTGAAATCAAAAGAACCTGGATCAGAAAATTTCTTCGAACTGTGTTTAATCTCGGAATTATCGTTCGTTTAACACTCACGCAGCTTTGGGAAGTCCTTTAGCAGCCATCAGACCGATTCCTCCCTTTTTCTTATTCATTCGACACTTTTTAACGTAAGCTTCTACCAGCTGGCCTATTTTCTTGGGATTTATTTCACCGGTTTTGTTGTGACAAATCTGTAAAAATTTAATTTAATTATACTCTTCATTGAACTCTGAAAAAGTATAAATAAGTGATGTAATTTATTTCTTTCGCGTACCTTCGGTACAGCTTTTCTCATAATGTCCTTGTACTCCTCTTTAGTAACGTGCTTCTTCGTGTAATGTGGTTTCAAAACGAGTTTGACCTCCTCGACGACCCGCTCTTGTCTATTTAGTTTCTTTAAAAACTGAAATATCAATGTTAAAAATTAATAATTAATTTTTAGTATATCTGAATATTCTTGTTTTCTCCGTTACGAAATTTCTTATAATCGAACAACACTAACGACACACTAAATTAAATAGCATATTTATGTTAATGAATAATCAAATCAGATCAGATTTCCTTGTCGTGGTTGTTGACGTTCCTTGTCGTTGGTTCATGAAGTGAAATTGTGGAGATAATTGGATAGTAATTGACGAATAATCGTTGATTTAATTATTAATTAACGGACCTTGTCTTTCACCTGCATTTCAACTGCGGAACTAGGAAGATCGTCCAATATTTGAAGCTGGTTTTCGTCCATTCTTACACCGACCTTTGGATTAGTCGCTAAAAATAAAAGGATCGTTTACACCTTAGGAATGTTTTACAAGTTTATCTAGTATCCGAGATTTGAGTTGAAATATGTATAGAAAAATAATGAAACTTGAAGAATTTAATTGTTTTTTGTATCAATACATAAAGAGAAGCGATTAGAGCGTTTGGAAATTGATTGCTATATAAAAACATTCTAGATTCTCAGATAAATTATATGAAGTTCATTAAAAAAATGATTAAACACAATAAATTTGGATATTCTGACAAAAAACGACCCACAGAAACGCATGAAAAGCGGACTTAAATCCGTCTAAGATCCGGATGAACATAATTTTGATAATATCAAACTGAATTTTCACACAAAATCCTCCTAAATTCTTCAATATTTTGAGTCAATACTTTGGAAGCTTGATTAATCCAATCAATTGTTTCGAATAAAAGACAAAAAAAGTTCATTAAAGTTGAACATTTCAATCGAAAGAAGCCATAAAAATATATTGAAACAAATCTAAGATACGAAAATGAAGAATTGTTTTAATTTTGAATTCAACTGAATTGCAAAAAAGTACTAAAATTCTTCAATATTCTGAATCAAGTCTCTAAAAAGCTGATTGGAATTTATGACATTGGATTATTCTACTCGAAAACACGAAATTGTCAACTCAAAAAGTTTCCAAATTCTTCGATACTTCGATTCAAGTTTTTAAAACTCTGCCCAAAAATAAATAATTATCAAACGAACAAAACCTTCGAAGATCCTTACATTTCTTTCTTTTATCTTTTTCAGGAATTCTTCTCTGTCTATTTTTGCCCATTCCTTTGACCGCTGGTGAGGTACCAAAGAGTGAATCAAAGGCGTCTTTCTTGTCCATAGTTTTTCCCACTCCTGCTCCGCCTCCGCTAGGATTTTTAGACGGCGTAATGCTTTTGTTGGCATTCTGACTCGGCATTTGTTGAGGGCTGTGTCCTCCGGGACTGGGAGGATCAAATATCCCATCGCTAAGACTAGAGCCGGGCGAATAGGGCGAAGACATGTCCAGAGCGTCGATAGCCGCCTCCATACCAGTATCGCTACCATTCTGACCCATCACTGAGGCTAGGTTCTTACCCTGGGCAGAAGACGACTTTGAACCTCTTCCTGCGCCTGGTTTTACCGGATTTGCAAATAAGTTCGGCAGGTGAGGACGATCGATAGATCTCTGCTTGTTCTGGTTTATCGGAGATATTCGATTTGCCTAGAATGTTAGGGCGATTAAGAAGAAGGTCGGAGACCTGTAATCTTATTAATGTTTGGGCTTTTATTGCAACGACGTGCAACAAGGTATGGAAAAGGTTTGAGAGAGTGGAAGAGCGGTAGAGGATAGCGAGGAATTAAATTGATATTTTAATATTAGGACAATTTTTTTTGCAGTTATCGATAAAATACTCCTTTCAGTGGAGAAAGCAACGATATCTGGACAAACATTCTGCAATAGATGCAAAATATCACAAAAAAAAAAAAAATTAAAACTGAGGTACAGTAAAGCAGTAATTGTCCAAATGAATTGGGATCGTGTTTCTATCATTCGGTTGGATAAGCGAAATTTCGAAAAATATTTTTTCACCAGAAGTTAGTCATTGATTGAGAATAACTAGGAAGCTTCAAAAAGCAAGGATTTAGAATTAAAAAAATTTCGCGTCATCCTTCAAATAATACATTCTTGGATAAGGAAAGGTGCGATACGCATGGAACGTGTTTCCGTTCGGATAATAAAACATCCGACAGAAGCAGGTTGTGGTTCAGGTAATAGAAGCTCCAGATACCCAAGAATTTGGATACCGAAGTGTGCGGACAATGGAAAGTCCGGATAACGACATGTTCGGATGATGAAAAGTTTCGCCAACAAACAATTCGGATAGCGGAACATTTGATCGAAAAGAAATTTGGATAAGGAAGTGTTCGGATACAAGTAAATTTGGAAAGGAGAAAACTTGGATAATGAAATAAAAAATTGGATAACGAAGTGTTGGGATAGAGAATATAATTTGGATAGAGGGGCGTTGAGATAAAAAAAAATAATTTGGATAGAGATAAAAGCGTTCGGATAATTGAAAATTCTGACGACGAAGGGTCGGATAAAGCAACATTTGCATGAAGTAACGTTCGGATAGTGGAAGATTTGAATAAAAGGCAACTTGATGAAGAGGCGTTTGGATAAAAGCAAATTTGGAAAGGAGAAAACTTGGATAATGAAATAAAAAATTGGATAACAAAGTATTGGGATAGAGAATATAATTTGGATAGAGATCAAGCGTTCGGATAATTGAGAATTCTGACGATGAAGGGTAATAAGAAGCATTTCGTTCGGATAGAGAAAAAGTTGAATAAAATGAAATTTGAATAATGAAAATAAAATTTGGATAACGAGGCATTCGGATAGAGGAACGTTCGGATCATTGAGAATTCTGACGACGAAGGGTTCGGATAAAGCAACATTTGCATGAAGTGACGTTCGGATAGAGGAAAATTTGGATAAAAGGCATCTTGGATAAGTAAGCGTTTGGATCGAGGATAATTTGATAGAAGAGTGTTCGGATAATTGAGATATCTGAAGATAAAGGGTTTGGATATGGAAACATTTGGATGATGGACCATTCGCATAAAAATGTATTCAGATGAAAATCGGATATTCGGATACCTGAGGTTCTACTGTACGTACATTCATCAAGAATCTGATCAAACCCACCTGTAGTAAATTCCTCTGTCCACCGATGGGTGTCCCCGTGTTAAAAACAGCCCCGGATCTTTGAACAGCTGCAGTGACAGTAGCGAGAACTGGATTAATAGCGTTTCCAAAGTTCCCTTGGTTCTGATTCTGCTGTCCCTGATTTTTGCTCGGACTCTCGTTAGCCTGGCTAGTCTCCTGAGCTTCTCCAGCCACGTTGGCCTCCTCTTTATTCGGTGAAGCTCTTTTGATAGTGACCATGGATATGATCTTAGGTTTCTCCGCCGAGCCCCCCTTCACATTGTCCTGGCTCTGCTGTTCCTGGCTCAAACTCTTATCACCCTCCTCCAAATCCATACCCAACTCGTCGCCACCCTCGCCTCTGTTCCTTGGCGAATTGTCACGCTCGTCCGCAGGCGTAGCCTCCTGGCTGGCGGCGGGCGTTGGAGACCTCGATTTTGTTGGGTCAAAGGGATCATACGCGTCAGGTGATGTCGGCGGCGAGGTTGGAGGCTCTGGCGGAGTGTTGGGTCCGATTTTCAGCCTCAGTTCGAGCTCCTCCTGGGCCCTCATCTCCAACTCCTCGTCAGCCCTCTCGTCAATTTCCTCCTCCTCCTCTTCGTGTAGCGGATTTATCATAGAAGCCCTCAGATTGCTTTGCTGCTTGTTTATAGAGAACTTGACCTGCGGTTCGGGCGGAGTTTTTGGTCCCTGAGAAACGAACTGTTCGTGTTGGATCGGAGACGCACGTGGAGAAACGTGCTGCTCTGGTGTCGCTAGCTCTTCGGGTTGTTTGTGGTCGTCGTCGTCGCTGAGTACGATCACATCTCTGGGTGAAGGAGTCTGTTCTCTGAACGGAGATTGGTCCAGGTCTATCACAGCGACCGGCTTTTTGGTCGCGGCGATTTCCGCCGCTTTGGACTTCTTCTTCTTCTCCTTTTTGTTCTTAGGTGATAATTTAGCCCTCTTAGACTCCTTCACGGTCTTGTCCTTCTTCGATCTCTTCAGGACGGGTTGTTCTATGGTTTGCTGTACATTTTCTCTCCTCCTGAGTCTCTTAGTCGTTGGTGTGACCAACGGCGTGGCCTCCGGGGCCTGGGGGAGCTCGGCGTTGTTCTCGTTTTCCTTATTGAAGCAAACGCTGACGAGGATGTTGTCTCCGCTGGCGAATACTTCCTTGGAAGGAGGCGGGGTCCTGTTGCGTTTGCTCTTCTTTCTCCTCTCCGTATCCTTGGATTTCTTTGGCTCCTTCTTCCTCTCCTTCTTCTTCTTTTTTATCGCCTCTTTGTTAGTCAGAATTACTGTCAGGTTCTTAGGCGGAACGGAGACTGTGTCCAAAACCGCGGGTGGCGACCAGCCCACGACCTCCTCGTGTCTGGGCAGGGACGGGGTCCTCGACCTCGACCTGGACCAGGAAGGAGTCCATTGAGCGCTCCAGGACCTCCGTTCCCTTTCCACGGCGGGTTTTTCTGAGACCGGTTCCCAGTTCTTGGTTCTTTCCCTTGGCTCCCTGGACCTGGACCTCTCTCTGGATCTGGAGACGCGTTTTCTCTTGGCGTGTTTCTTGTCTCTAGACCTCGACGAAATCCTCTTTGGAGTCTTAGACCTGGATCGTTTCCTGTTTCTCGACCTGCTCCTAGATTTGTGCTTCTTTGTGTTTTTCTCTTTTTTCTTATTGTCTCTAGACCTGCTCCTGGACCTTCGATTCTTGGACAGAGACCTGCCTCGCGATCTCCGTTTTCTGGAGACTGAAGGAGACCTGGATCTGCGCTTTGAGGGCGATCGCTTCCTGGAAACTGATCTTTTCCTAGAGGCAGACCTCCGCCTGGACAATTTACGTCGCGAACGGGATAGAGATTTTCTTCTGGAGACCGATCTCGCTCCTTTAGAGTAAGATCGTCGCCCTCTGGACCAAGAGCGCCTCAAACGAGACCTGGATCTGGTTCTGGACTGTCGATTCCTTGAGAAAGATCTGCTCCTTCGGTCCCTGGTCAGAGATCGCCTTCTCGAAACGCTTCTTGACCTGCTCTTAGACTCGTCTCTGATGTCTCTGCCATACTCGTCTTTCCGAGGCCTCGAGGGTTTATCAGCGACAATTTTCCGCACGTCGTATCTCTCTAGCTCCTTTCGTTTCTCCTTCTTTCTGCTAGCCGTGTCCTTGCTGTTCTTCTTCTTTGATTTATCCCTGTCTCTGTCTCTGTCCTTTTCTTTCTCTTTCTCCTTATCTTTGTCCTTCTCTCTAGACTTTGACCTCCGGTCTTTGTCCCGGTACTGTCTCTCCTTCGTGCTCTTCGATATCTTCTTCCAAGCGACTTGATTCTGCGACGATATATTCTCCTTGTTCTTATCTGACTCCTTTCCTTTCTCCTTCTTGTCCTTCTTCTTCTTCCTATTCTTATCCTCATCCTCCTTCGCCTTGGCTTTGTCGCTTTTGGTTAGCCTGTGCTCCTCCATAATTTCCCCCTCCTCGATTTCCTTCTCCCTCCTGAGACTCAGCAGCGCCAGTTCATCCTCGAAGCTCATAGGTTCGTCAGTTTCAGAGATAGCCTCGGTCCCGAGTCCCGCGTATCCAGCTGGAGTTCTACAGCCGTCTAAATCGTCGTTCGATTTGTCTTTCGTAGGAGTAATTGGTTCCAGTCCACTTTCAAATGGGGAAATCGAGTCGCTAGCTATCTTAGCCACCGGAAGTTCGTCCTTGCACGGAGTATAAGCTCCGTCAGAATCCCAATTGTTAGAATTAACATTATCGCCGGCTGCAGTGCCATCGAATAACTCGGTGGGATCTTTTTCGAGCGGGAAAGTTTCGATTTCAGTTTTCTCGGTGGGGCTGGGAGCCTCCTCGAGTACTTCCTCGCTCTCTTTCACCAGAGAATCGTTCTCATCTTCAAGGTCAGGAGTCTTGCTACTCTTCTTTGAATCTTCATCATCGTCACGTTCTCTGCTGATGAATTCCTCATCTACGTTATCGTAAAGGACTTCGGTCGCGGTTTCAGGCTCTTTGGCCTTCTCTCCGCCCATGTCGACCTCCTTCCATCCGCCAACCTCCTGCTCCTCGCTCTCCAGTGAAACATCTGCGCTCTCTTTCTCTGCAGGAGTTTTAGGCGACGAATGAACACTGTCGGCGATGGAGATGATGCTGTCCGAGCTTTTCTCCGTCAGATCGATAGTCGACACTGGTTTATCCTTCTTGGGCTCGTCGTTTTGTTCTCGTTCCTCTTCCTCCGCGGCAGGTTCTTCCTTCTGCTCGATTTCTTTCGCTTTTGCTTCCGTTTCTCCCTCGATTAGTTTGTCCAATTCTTCCTGCTGTTCCATTTCCCTGAGCTTCTGCTCCTTTTCCTTTAGCTGTTTTTCGAGTTCCTCAAGTTTCTCATCCTCCTCTTCTTCCTCGTCAGACTTTTCAACCTCGGGCGCGGGTGCCGGATCCTCTTTAACTTCCTTGCTCGTCTTCTCTTCTACTTCCTTGCTCTTCTTTTCTTCTACTTCCTTGCTCTTCTTCTCTTCTACCTCCTTCTCCTGCTGGATCGAGTTCTCTATATCCTCGTCCAGCTCGTCGTAGAGATTGCTGAGTTTGTTACTCAGCTTGAGTTTATGCCCGATCTTGAAAGTGATCTTCCCTCTGCTGTCGTTACTCGATATTTTTTTGGGGGGTATTTTGCTCAGCGTTCTTCTCTCCTTCTGCAAAGACTCCACATACGGGTCCGAAGGCTCTGGGATATCCGCCAAATCGCAGGCTTGAACATCCCCGACGATAATGTCGTCGTCGTCGTTTGGAATATCTGGGGGCATTGGTGGCGGTTCAAGAGGTCCGATCTGCTGCGAGAGTTCCTGCTCGCTGTTTCTAGCCACGTCCATTGTCTGGCTCGAGTAGATCGAAAAGTTGGGACAGTCTGCCTGTGAGTCTTCATCCTCGTCATCGTCGTAGGCTGTGAGTCTGATCCCCTGCGGCATCTCCGGTTCAAAATCAAGGGGAAAATCCTGCGGCGCAGGCTGCTGTGTGGCTGCAGGTCTCTCGTTGCTGTCGCTGTCGTTGTCAAAAGGGTCGTACTTTTCCCCATCTTTCTTCCCGTCCTCCTTAGGCGTATCGTCAATGACGAGTTCCTGGTCACTGTCGTTGCAATCTCTGTCGCTCTTAGACTCCTCAAAGTCCAATAACCCTGACGGAGGTTCCGGCGGAGGGGGAAGAAGAACTCCAGCCTCCTGCTGGTCCTGAGGCGGCGGAGAATCCTCCACGGTTTTAGCAGCCGGAGTTTCTATGTCGGAGTAAAGATCGCACTCTTCGTCTTCGTGACTCCGTTGCATCCCGGCGTCGCTGTGTCCAGGTGGTGGAAAGCTCAGATCGTCGTGAAAAGGCTGCTGATTAGGTCTCATGGGAATTCTGATGGGCGTAGAAAGCAGCGGAGGAATAAGCTGGGGTCTAAATCTCTGAAAATTCTGTTGCGGAGGAGAAAAAGGTGGCGGATTATTTCCCTCAGGTCCCTGAGAGTTGAATGAGTGCAAAAGCGGCGGAGGATATCTATTCGGCGGTCTTTCGTTCCTGAAATTTTGCTGCTGCGGGTTTCTGTTCCTGAACGGCGGCGTGTTTGCCCCGAACCCTCGCATCTCGAAACCCTGATTGAAATTCATTGGCGGACCGAAGTCCCGACCTCCTCCGCTGTTGAAGTCTCTGGGTCCTCCGTAACTGTGTCTTCCCTGACCATAAGAGTCTCTTCCGCCTCCATACTGGCCTCCGCCTCCGTAGCTGTGACGATTGTTCTCGCAGTTGTAATTGTTTCCACCTCCGCCTCCACCTCTGAAGTTTCCTCGGTTCCCTCCGCCCCTGGGTGAATTGTACATTGGATTCTGGACGAGATCATTTTCCCCGACGTTGTTGAGGTCGAGCCTGGTTTCGTTAGTTGGAATGTTTGTTTCCTCTTCCTGATTTATCTTCTCAATTTTCTTGCTCTCCTTTATCGGACTCTGATTATTGTTGATCGAATGTTTGTTTTCCTCGTTGTTATTGTTGTTGTTTTTTATTGAAAAAAACGTGCCATCCGCTTTGAGCGTTATGTCGCTGTTCTTTTTAGAGTGCCAGAATTCCTGGCTGTTCAAAATGCTGCTGATTAGGTCAGCCGCGTTGGCAGGAGGCGACTGCGCCCTTTCCTGTTCTACCAACGGGTTTTGAACCGTTTTCAATGCCGTGTGACGACGGGTCGACGCTATCGCGTTTCTCGGACGGCTACTGACTAGCAATCCGCTACCCCCGCCTCCGTACGATGTACAACTGTCTGATTCAGAGTCGGACCTGGTTTTGGAAATGGAAACAGAAAACAAAAATATTCGATATTTCTTTCTAGCCCCTTTGGAACGATGATTAATAATTATCTGACCACTCGAGACACAGGCATTAGGATATTTAAAAACTATCATAGATAATAACCAGAGAACAATGTGTATTGTGCGCATATTTTGTATTCTACTTATATAACATAGAAGATCGAGAGAGGAAAAAGAGAAACAAAACTAATCTAGAATTATGAATATAATTAATAATAGAATCGTATCGAAATCAGAAGCTTAATGTTTGTAAGAGGCAGTCGCAGCTTTCGCACCTTATGAATATCGGTCCGAATACAAGTCGAGGTTTTTTAGGAGCCAATATTGAACCAACGTGTTGAAATTCGACAATTTTATCAAAAAATGATCATCGGAGGCGCAGATTTGTCTCTATTATCGCATTTTTTGCTAAATGCATGCAAAAAAACTAATACGATATTAAATTTGCGCATAAAATTTGACGTGCAATCGATTTTTAAGAGCTGAAATCCCTCGAATTGGGTGAGAAAAAAAAATTGGATCGACTTATATTCGGACTATCACATTGAGTGAATGAAAAATAGTAAAATACTGTATTATAAATCACTGTCGACGATGATTTAGCTATGGACATCTGCTTCGAAGCTCGGTGAGAGTTCAAAGTCTTCAGTAACACGTCCAATTGTAAAATTTCATCGTGACTTTCCTCATAGATTTAAATCGACTTTGATTCACATTATTATTCAAATGCGATGAGCTCAAGCGTAATCTCGAGCTTCGAATCGCATCGATTAGTTTTGAAGACAGAATAGAAGAGTCAAAAAAATAAAACGTCGTATTAGAATCTAAAAAAAAGTTTGTAATTCCCGTAAAAAGAATCTCGCGCAAGTTTGAATTACATTTAAAAAAATAATTTCGGGCATATTCTAGAGGTCAGCAAATTTGGAAAATCCATCGATCAATTCGACCTTTGATTCCAAGATTCTGATCCGATTATTTCTCCATAGTTTCTCCGAATGTTTCCGGAGCATCGAATTATTAAATTTTTGTCTTCCGCCGATACCCTGAAAGATCGTCTCAACGGTACGGACCAAAAAATAGTGACTAAACATTCTGAAAATGATTCAAGTCCAAATTTGAGTATGTGAATTATTTTTTCACTCACCCAGTCGGGCTGTAGTTGAGGTCGTGAGAGTTTCCGAAGAGGCTGACTTGGGATATACCCGCGTGATGTCTAGAGTTGCTGAGAACGGCGCGATCGGAGACTGTTTGTCGGTTTTTAACGGTCGGTACGAGCAGAGGAACGTTGCGATTCGGTTTGTGCATTCCTAGGGCCATTGCGAGGCGTTTTTTTACCGTGGCTACTTTGGCCGCCTGTGAACGAACCGTTCGGGCTCTACGTTTCCTTCCTCCTTTCTGAAAGCACCAAAAAAATTCGAACTGTTTAATTATTTGGTTGATTTTAGATAAGTTATTCTTTTATTATTGAAGGAGTTTAATTAGTGTTTTTTTTTTTTTTAATCGACTTTCCTCGAATGCTGATAAATTTGAACGTTTTGTAGTTTTTTAATTGGAGAAAAACTTGAATATCGTAATTTTGACATTTTTGGGTAATTTTTTTCACTAGAATTATTATTTTGATTCCAATTATGATTATAAATTAGATTCTAGAGGTTTCAATATGCATGACTTTATTCATTTTGCCAATGATTTGAGTTTTATTCTCGATAATTCTGTTCGCGATATTTTTTTTCGGATTGAAACAATGATTGAAAATTCTTTTCAAAACTGATGAGAAAAATTAAATCAAATTTTGTATCCGAATTTACGTCTTGAGTATTTGAAGAAACGATTGAAAAAGAAAACGAAGAAGAACTAATAACGAAAAATAAAAATGCAAAGGATTTTGTTTTTCGATTGTTAAAAAATGTTTTTTATTCAAATCCAAAAAATAATAGCAACGCAAAATCAAGAGAATAATAATTGACGAGATTAGATTTGATACAAAAAAAGAGTTAATAATACCTACAGAAAATCAAAAACTTAATGAATGATAAAAAAAAAAATTAGAATAATAAATTTCTGTAATGACTTATAATTTCATTTCTTAATATTTTTTATCTCAACGAACGGGGTTGAAGGGTAAAATCATTTTTTTCAATCTCGTAAGAATTCTAACTAATTAAATACGAAGAATTTTTCGATTCCAATTTGGAGCTCATGTGGACCATTTTTTTCATTTCTTTAATCCACATTTCATCAAAATCTAAAATTGTCAAAGTTTCTTTGTGTCGTTGTTTGTTTTCTCAAATTCATTCAAAATTTACTCCCCCGCCGTTATAAAAAAAAATAAAATAAGAAAGATAATATAGTAAAAAAAAGAAGTTGAAAAAACGTAGATTAAACTAAGAACAGATGAGGAGTAAAAAACAAGTGTGTTAAATATTAGTATCGAAAGTATTAAAATTGTTAACACATGTTCACTGGTATCTAATGTAAGTAAGTATAATTAAATTAATCAGAGAATTCAAGTGATTCGATGCCATTCAATATCACTCTTGTCCAGGGTGTCTACTCGAGCAAGGATCTAAAATTCCCTGAGAATTCCAGGATATTCCAGCCTATTTTTGGTCTATTTTTCCAGGTGTGTCGAGACACGATATTTATTATTATTTCGCAAAATATACTAGATTTTTTGTTGTTGTTTAATTGCAATCTAATCCGGATTTTATATTTGCAGAATTTTTATTCCAATTGATCACTTTCAGAAAAATTCCCTGAGAATCCAAGGATATTCCAGGAGAAAAAAAACTCCCTGAGATTTCCAGGACTTCTAGGTTTTTCAAGTATGTAGACACCCTGTTGTCGATCACATTTTTCGCTCAAAATTTATACAAAAATGATACTCTGTCCTACATTGAAAATATTTGAGGGTATTTTCAAGCTTAAATTATTCATTTTTTTTCTCTTTTTAACAGAGTTTACGACTATCCTTGAGGATTGTTTCAAGTGCTTAACGAACATCCTAAATAAATCATTATCGTTGCGATGGGTTATCAAAAAATTATTCTGAGAGGCACTATTTTTGATCTTGAAGAGACAAAATTTGGTATGAAAATATTCTTGATGTTAATGTGCAGAGATTTTGAGAATAACATCAGAGAAATGAATTAAGAAACATAGAGAATAATATAAAGAATGATTAATTTTTGAAAATATTGTTCTAAAACATTAGAAAGTGTATTTTTAGACTGAAAAATCATGTCTCAATGTGATTTGCGTTCTAAAATGCGCGACAATCTGAAAAACAGAGGGTGTAAAAAAAGCTCCAACATTGATAATAATCAGCTTAGAAGATTTGTCAAGCCCTCGAAATAAGCGCTAAAGTTAGTTTCAAGCTGTGTAAAAGAGAGAAAAAAAAATTTCTTAAAATAATCATCGGCAGTAACTTTTTAGAATAACAAATAAATAATTCTCATTGACTTTTCTATCCGTCAAGTAAGTCCAATTTCATTAAATCAATCAATAAGATACAATTTGAAAAATTTACTGTAGTCAGAATTTATTACAAATTTGGGTCAACAAAAATTTTCACATTTCTGGATGATTCGAGTCTGAAACAAATATAATTTCGAGCTGAGAACGCTCTAAAATCAAAATCCGATTGAGTATAAATCGTCCGTCACCTTTTTTCCAGTGTTACAAAAAAAGGAAAATAGAATAAATTATATAGTTAGAATTTTTGTTAGTGTTGAAGAAAAAGCTCAATATAAAAAGTAAAAGTATCATAAGAATCGCTCGATTTTTCCCTCTTCCAATTCCATCCCATTTTATTTTGTTATTTTCTCATCTCTTTATTGGTATTATACCTTTCTGGTGCCCCTGGTTTTCCTCCTCTTAGTTTTCCTCCTACCCGTTGTTCCTCTCGAGTTAGAGCTCTTATCCTTAACTTTAACATAAGTAACGAACTCCTCCTCTTCTCCGTCGTCGTTGATCTCCGTAATCCTGACTTCCCTGACCCTCGTCTCTCCGCTTTTGCCAGAAGTCGTCCTCCTCTTCTTTGATTTCCGCTTCCTCTTGGTGGCCTTCGGCGCTTTGTTAACAACGGCGGCGGCTCTGGTGCCGCGACGACGTCGCGTTATCTCCGAAGCCCGAGCCGCGTTCCCGAGGACTGAAGTCCCGACCGAATCGAGACCCGAAGACGAGGTAGACGGCTGATCCGGATCGTAGTAAGAAACCGGATCGGTTTGCACCGAATCACGGGACAAAATTACCGCGCGATTTCTGTCCCGGTCCGCGCGGATATTTGCTCGCACACGTTCCGTCTGACGCGTTCGTGGTATCACGCGCGCTACCAATCCCGCATCGCGTTCTCTACCCGTTCGCGTTCTACCGTACGATTCGCCGAGGCGACGAGCCTCTTCCATCAGATCCGGGAGCTCGTCGAGATCGATTTCCACCTGAAATTCATTGATGAGTGTTTTCAGTTGTTCAGTAATAGAATGTATACAATAATTCTTGTAACTCTCACAATTTTTACCGAAAATTATACTTTTTAGACTATTTCATTCGTTTTTTTAATGTATGAAAAACTATACAGAAAAAACGCTTCGAGATCCGTATTAAATTACGAAAGATAAATAATTTTAAAAATATATCTCTGGTCTTGATAAAAAAAAAAAAAAAAATTGTAACACAAAACTGCTCAATTTTAGCGAAAAAAAATCCTGGTTCACTTTACTTAAAATTTCAGTTTTTCAAACAATTCATGTCGTTTTGATGATTTTGATAATTTTGTTTGAAAATTTTTCATGTTTTATCAAGAATTTTTTTATTTGGTATCGAAGATTTCATTTTTTTTTTTCATGTAAACTTTCATTCTGTTTCGGGATATTAATTTTTGTCTGAAAAAATTCTACCTTTTCATAGAATCTCAACTATTTTCAAGAACTTTTGTTCTAACTGCATCAATTATGCAATGAAAAAAATTATTTCAGCATATAAATTTCCCATTTTTTTTTTTTTCAAGAGCCCAAAAAATCTCTCCCTGCGAATAAACGAGGAGAGATTAACGACGAAGCAAAATCAAATGAAGCTGAGGTTTTTTAGTTGTTTAGTAATGGAATTTATGCAATAATTCTTGTATTTTATAATATCGAAGGAGAAACTCTCACAGTTTTGAACGGAAATTATAGTTTTTAGACTATTTAATTCTTTTTTTCTTTCTTGATAAGATGAAAGTTATTCACAATTTGGGACGATTTTTTCACGTTCTGCCAGGAACGTCGCAAGGCCGAATTTTATTTCAACGATACTCTTCCTTCTGGATCTTCTTATGACTAATTCATGACGATGTGTTATTACCACTTCAGCATCGTTTTGGCTGTTTCTGGCGCAGTCTGGGCAGAACCACTCGTCCATTGGTACTTCGGTCATCGGCGGAGTCAGGCATTCCAGATGGTACCCGAGATCGCATCCGTCGCAGAGTAACATCCTATCTTCGCGATCACATTCCTGACAAATTTCGCAGAAAGTAGCATCTTCTTGAATCGGTTCTTCGACCGGAGGCCGTATCGTCACTGGAAGCTGCTTCATCACCTGGGGAAAGCGACGGGGGATTAAAAATGGGACGAAAAACATTAATCGAGGGGAAACGATGCCAATTAGTTCTGGGGAAGAATTTTAAAGATTTTTTTTTTCGTTTATAGGATATGAATAACGAAGAATTGAATTCTAATGAAGATTTTGCTTTGTAGAAAAAAGAGAAGGTAAATTTTCCTACAAAAATAGAAAAATCTTGGAAAAGTTATGTTTCCTATTTTTTGGTGGGTTTAAAATTTGAGAATTTCTTGTGTTTTGAAGTTTAAAACTGATAAATGTTCACCGATATCGATTTTTTTTTTAGATCGAGATAGTTTATTCTTGTTTAACAAAAAACCAGCTTATATCAATCAAAATAGTATTTTAAAGATCAATTTTCGACGTTTTGAGAGTCTGAAGATTTTTTAACTGGGGGAATCTTGTACTTTTAAACTTGAACAATGAAAAAAAAATGGGGTCTAAATTGAGTAACTCGATCATGGAATATTGAAAACTCGAGTTTGTCTTGAATTTGTTGACTGAAATGCCGTATCTGTGTTTAAAAAGATAGCTGAAATATTCGAAGAAAAACCTTGCAAAAAATGTTTCTCTATGTATTTTAGGTTTCTGACCAGAGAATTGAACAATTTCTTGTACTTCAGATTCAAATTTAGTTTTTAGAAGCTAATTTTATCTCCCTTTTGTTTAGCAAATTAGAACTTTGCTTCCAAAACAGTGTACAATTTTTTTTATATCTGTAATACTAAAAAAGTCCATTTTTCGAGTTTCTAGTGTCTAGAATTCAATCGTTTACCGATATTCGATGATTTTCAACGTCAAAGTGAAAAACTTAAGAGTTTCAATCAAATTTCTCAACCATAATTGATTAAAACGTCGAGTTTATATCCTTTTAATCTCATAAAAGCTGAATTTTCTTCAAGAAAGTTATATTAAAATCGATCAATTTTGGTATCAAAGACCGTGAAATTTCCGAATAATATTCTACCTTTCCTCCAAACTTTTTCTTGACCAAAATCATGGCAAAAGTTTGTCTATCAACGGGGCAAGTGTTGATATTTTTGCTCCACTCTAGCAAACAATCGAGGCAAAACGAATGATCGCAAGATTCGGGAGTAGCAATTTGTTGTTTTTTGAACGACAACAAACAGATGGGACATTTATCCGCCTGTCCGTCGCTGCTGTCACTGTCCCTGTCCACGGAAGTTGTTCGTCCCGGTTCTCCGCCGCCCTCTTGTACTTTGCTCTTCGATTTTTTCCTCCCTTTAGAGAGTTTCTGCTTCCGAGCTGCGCCCTCGCCCTCCCCTTCGTCTTCGTCCATGGCCGATTCCTCTCCGCTTATCCAATCCGACTGAGAATCTGAGGCTGAAGTCTCGCTGTCGCTTATCGCTGGATAATTGATTCAAAAGTCAGGAAAAATTGATCGGAGATTGAAACGAGCGATCTTTGGATTATGAATACCGACCTGCAGCGTTCGAACCATCAGCCTCTGTCTCGCTGCTCTCATAGCTAGCATCGTCCTCGCTAACGACTCTCTGGAAGTTAAAAATTCATTATCAATAAATTGTTGATAAAAAATAATGTTTGAAGCAGTTTTTCTTGTCTGTGAAGATGAATTTACTGCGAGAAATGATTATTTAGCTAGTAATATGCTTCTGACTTTCAACGTTTTTTACAGGCGGAGAGAAAAACTGTGAAAAAATGATCGATGAAATAGATTTTACATAGTTTTTCCAATATTTTGGATCCCGAAGTAGGAAAAACGTTCTGTAAATTCGGTTTAAAAAAATTGTTTTCGAATTATTTGTTTTTCTTTTGATGTTTTTTTTCGTTTAACAGAGTGAAAATACTCCAAAACAGAGACGAAAGAATTGAATTCTGGATTCCAAATCGATTTCCAAGACGTATTCTTCTACTGTGATAGTTTCATGCGATTACTACATGACCCTTACATAATTTTTTCTTCTCATTACAGGCTTTGTAACATCGCTATCTTCCTCGCTGCTCTCACTGTCGCTAGTTACTCTCTGAAAATTAAATATTCATTCATTAATTTCAGCGTTCGAAGACTTCTTGCGATATAAACTAGAAAAGGAAGCGCTAATTCTCCGTCAGGTCAATCGACTCGACTATAAAACCGGTTTCAAGTCAATTTGGACAAGATTTGTTCAATAATTAGAGTCGATTTCATACTTTTCATTGTACATTCAACACGAAATATTGTGAATCTGTAATATTTTTAGTAATATGAAGTATTATCATCGATTTCATGATTATCGCATAAATTTTGGTTCGGATTCTGGAATATCTCCCAAAATACTAACATGGACTCTCCTCCTCCTGTGAGTCCTGATAATAATAGATCCGTCGCTGCTATCGCTGTCCGAAATAATGACACGTTTTCTCTTGGAAGGTTTGGGCGACGAGTGATCGCTACTGTCGCTGGACATTTTCCTCCCCAACACCCTGCTCTCTCCCTCCGCACCTTAAGTCACCTTAAACACGAAAACAAATCGTGAGCAACGTTGGGAATGAAAAATTCAACGATACGAAGCAATTAGGTGTTCGACGAGGCTTAATTTTGTCTCCCCTGGTCAAATTTTGTAAACAACGGAATTCTTTTATTGTTAGATCGACTAAACTTCAGCAACACAAGAGACGAAGGTTTGTCGAAAAAAAATCGAACGTTGATTAAATAGATTTCGGTAATTTTTATTCGGTATAAAAATTCGATGGTGCATTATAGCGAAATATTTCGAGTCCTGATTATTCTTTGATATTATTCCTACAGAAAGTGAAAATGTGATGAAGATCGTAGCAACAGAGAGTACAAAAAATTGAACAAACTCAGTAGCGAAAAATCGAGGCGAGTTTGGGGCCGTTTTATTAGTTATTAATTACCGTGTAAACAGAAGAGCCGATAAAATGTGATAATGGTGGATAAATAGTGAAATAAAGAGGCGAGAATAACCGTTAATGATTTTTGTACTCCAATCGACGGTCCATCTTGGCATAGTATATCCTCTGCGCGAATATGCACATAGTTCACATAGCGAGTGAGGTAAGGTAGAGGCGATATTATGCTGAGACCGTATAGACGTTATATTTGAAGATATTTGTTTGTTTGTTTGTTGATTAGATCGGAGGATCTTTCAACGCGTTGATTAATAGACCGTGGATATCTGGGTATTGAGTGTTATTTATACCTGTTTGGATTCAGTTTATTATCCCGTGATGATCAACGTTTAGATTATTTAATGACAGCCAGAGGTAGAACGCTTGGTAGTAGAAAACCGCGGCCATTTTACTTTTTTCCAGGCCCGTGAGCACCTCTGGGTAATTTTCAATCCCGATTGGCTGGCTGTGGCTACTGGCTGCAGGCTCGACGACTCGCATAGTCTATGACTTACTTGCGAACCTTCCGAACTCAGACGCGCGATGCTGGCGCTACTCTTGTTTTTTTTTCAGTGGATCCCCAATGTCAGCACAATTTGGGTTTCAAAGAAACACGAAAACTGCTGCAACTATGGCGACAACATGAAATTTTTCTATTCATTGTTGGATTATTACCATGAAAACGTTCTCCCGATTTTTCTCTGTCTTGATACTCTATTACTCTTCCGGAATGGCCGAAATGGCGGAATTTTTATACTCTATGCCTCATTGTTATAGTTGCGATGGTAGCGCTGTTTCATCTTTTTTTTTTGCCGGTGTAACGTCCCAACCGGCGTTCCAGTTCGCAACAGTGTTGCCAGTTTAGGGGATTCCCCTCTAGATTTAGGGTAGTTTTATCCGTCATATTGACTCGAATCGATATTATTATGCTTTGGCGGGGGATTGGAAATAATATAATAAGATTAACCTTCAACGAACTGGTCACACAAGATATAAATAAGCTAGAAGAAAGGATAGGAAGTAATGAATCTTGTAGGAGAAACCGCTCGAGGTGGAATTTCACTTTTATTGCTAGCACATGTGCGGAGGGTTGGCTTGTAAGATCTGGTCATTGTCAGGACGGTAAGGAAATTGGGAAAGCCTGAGCCCAGATAACATTGTGCGTGCAAATTTTGCGGCAAAATGACAGCATCGCGTGAAGAGGTTGCTGACAATATTGCAACAAGGCGTGTCCGCCATTGCGCCCCAATGAACAGAGCAAACGTTTGGCAGCAAACATTTTCTGCAAAACTTCAGCAAAATTCAAGCAAGTAGTCGGTGGTAATCAGGCGGATTTTTTTCATTGCTAAGATATTTGCAGCAACGGTCGGTAATATTCAGCTGTCAATCATTGCTGTATACTAACAGCAATCGTTGCTGGCTAATTGCTACAATGTCGAATGCGTGCAATTAGTCCGTATCCATCAAAGCGACAGAAAACAGTTGCAGCAATCGAAGGAGACTCTTTGCATCAGACACGCTCTGTTATCTGGGAGACTGCACCTCAAGAGGGTGCCCTTTGTTTAAGAATTCGTCATCTCTTCGCCACGCACATGGAGGGGAGATGAGATCTGCCAGTTGAGGGCGGATAGTAGGAGGGTGTTCGGAAAACTGACCCGAAAAACTGAATATTGGAATTCGAAATTCAAATATTTCCTAGATTCGACGCTCACTCTATCGTTCTTTGAGAAAATCCTCAATATCCCGAGAATTCTGCTTTTGTATCGCCTCGGAATTGAGAAACTACTTCTCAAATTAATAAAAAATAATTCTGTCGAAATTTATAAAATTCTATCTGGTCATTCGATCATTCGATCCTGAAAAGCAACAAAAATTCTTGAAATTACCGCCATTATTTTAAAGTCACGGACAGATCTGACCACCTGGCAACACTGCTTCACAAAAGACCCTAGGAAATATTCCCTAGAATTTAATGTTACCACTGTGATTAGACCACTGATATATTCTCGTGCTCAGTCGCGCGCCGCAATTCTAACCCCATATAAAATTAAATATGACAGTGTCGTTGGCTAACTCGATGTCGAGATCTCTCGTAAAGAGAATGTTATTTTCGTCGGTATATCAACGTCCAAATATATTTAAGAAACTCGAATTTCACACGACGGATCGTAAGTTAAGTTTTTAACAATACGCGAAAAGCAAAATAAAAAAAGAAATTCTAACCTCTAACGAACGTCGTTTGTTTCTTGCCCATTGAAGGACTCTTCCACGGTGAATTCGAGTACCAGGATCCTTCATCGGAGGACCAGGTGTAAGTCCTCAACCACATATTTTCATCTTTACTAACGTTGTCACTGTTGTCATTTTCGATACTAACTGTACGAGGATTTATAAGAATATTAGCGCTCCTGCGGATGTTAATTCGCTTCAAGGTGAAACCGGTAGCATCTTTCTTCTTCGAGTTCTTGTTCGATGTAATGCGAATTCATACTGACCTATTACTAAGTCTGGAAATCTGACCCTCAACTCGTAATCAGCAACCCGAAAATTTTCATCTAAATCTGTTAATACGTTATCAAGATCTCATAATTTTTTATTCATTTTGGGGCATTTTGTTCTCTGAATGATACAAAAACTTCCAGCCCAACAATAGGAAAATCCACCCACTCATTCTCAAGATATTGTCTATTTGTCTAGACCTAAAAAACGTGGATAACTAGCAGGGTGTCTACCTCCTTGAAAAACCTGAAAGTCCTGGAATTCTAGGGGAATTTTTGGATTTCTTTTTTGCAAATTTAAAACCAGTATTAAGGTGAAATGAAAGTCACGTGACCTCGATATGATTTACACTTGGAATTTTCAAACGCTATTTTCTCAGCCAAAACACATTCGATTGATGTGAAATTGATATCAGTGACGTAGAAAAACTGAATGAAGGGCCTGCCAATCGTGGATTTTCGAATATCGAAAGACATAATCAGAATTTTGTGTAACAATATTGTTCTGTAACCCAAGGAGGTGCTGCCCCTCGTGGAGAGAGGCAGCACTTCCTTGGATTACAGAACAATATTGTTAAAAAACTGTAACTACGTCTCGATTTTCGAAAATCCACGATTGGCAGGCCCTTCATTGCGTTTTTCTACGTCACTGATATCAATTTCACGTCAATCGAATGTGTTTCGGCTGAGAAAATAGCGTTTGAAAATTCCAAGTGTAAATCATATCGAGGTCACGTGACTTTCATTTCACCTTAAATTGCAAAAGAAAAAGAAACAATTAGTCAAGTATATTTCGATTGAACTCGTGTGCCTGATAAATTTACTGAAAAAAAACCTTTGATAAAAGTGATCCACGAGAGAAAAATCGTAGATCATGATTCAAGTAGAGACCCTGACTAGGGAAAATTCAACTGTTTATTTTCAAGATGACTTTCTGTTTTCTCTGAAACCAGAGGAAAAAGAAGTAAAATAAGGTACTAGAACTTCGATGCTAAATATCTCTCATCTACTGGAAATTTTTCGAAGATTTGGGAGCAATGTTTAATATCCGCTTTACTTCTGACTTGTATACCCATCATATCATTGTAGGTATGGCTTTGAAACAGTTCATCTTTCGAACTTTATGTAGACTTCATAAACCCCACGCACTGATGACTGTCTGTATTACTCTCATTTGCTCTAAGCTCTTGTACACTTCAATCATTTGTTCGCCATACTTCAAGTCCTCTATTAAATTACTGAGGAAAATACCTCTCACAATGTATAACTGTTCCAACATTCATAAATCTTTGAATCTTTCTTACATCCCATAGATGTAAAGTGTCTCTCTTTCTCTTTACAGAGTGAACATTGTATACATCAGTAAACACGGAGAAAGAATACCAGTGAGAGGAAAGGTTGGCGACAATGCGTTGTACCTGGCACACAGGCACGGAATTGAGATGGAAGGAGCGTGCGAGGCTTCCCTTGCCTGCACGACGTGTCATGTATACGTGAAATCAGAGTACACAGACAAACTTCCACAGGCAGAGGACAAAGAAGAAGATCTTCTAGACCTGGCGCCGTTCTTGAAAGAAAATTCAAGATTAGGTAAGAACGGTTGTATTCACTCCTGAATGATGATACGATTCTTTTTCTAATGATTTCAGGGTGTCAGATAATACTGACAAAAGAATTGGATGGCATAGAACTAGAACTGCCTAAAGCTACGAGGAACTTTTATGTGGATGGACACACGCCTACCCCGCATTGACCAGAAAGTATTCAGATCTGTTGAGAAATTGATAGCATAGCTGCCTTGTATTCTATTGTAGGTATATTGTATATATATATATATATTAATGTATAATAAACGTTCGATTTTCTATACTCTGATATCTCTCATTCCGTATCTAGTGGATATAAAGGGTTTAGAGTAGTGGAGTGCAATTAATCGATTAATCACTTCAAATCATTGCTAATTATCGATTAGTTACTTCAACTCATTGCAAATTATCGATTAATCACTTCAAATCATTGCTAATTATCGATTAGTTACTTTAATTCATTGTAAATTATCGATTAGTTACTTCAATTCACTGCAAATTATCGATTAGTT
>JAFFZH010013198.1:30725-41945 GCA_018420115.1 Euura saliciscinereae
TTAATCGCTTCAATTCATTGCTAATTATCGATTAGTTACTTCAATTCTTTGCGAGTTATCGATTTTTAAATCGTTTTTTTTTTTTATGAATCAACTGACTTGAACCGTCGTTTCATCGATTAATCGCAAAGCCCTAGGTGTAGAGGGAGGACGAAATGATCCGAGTATTCTGTTATTACAGTAGTTATTTTTCTTGTTTAATCTCGGATTATAATACATATCTCTCCAATTACAATGATACAAGATTTTAAACATTTATGATATAATGAGTTAATGAATTAAAGTCATTTGATCATTCGATATTACATTATTATTATTATTTTTTTTTTTTAATCTCTTTGTTTTTCTCTATCTCTCTCTCGCTCTTGCTCTCTCTCTCTCTCTCTCTCTTTGTTATATGTATACGCGCCAGACACAAATTCAAACTCCATCAATCGAGTTCGTTGTTTGTGTAGATATACATATGTATAAATAATACATATTTATATATTTATAAATAATATACTTATGTGTACGCGCACATACATATATACAGATACACACACACACACTCACACACAGACGGACAGAGAGAGATTATTATTACAGGTATGAAGCAATATATACAGTTGTGTATATAGAACGTGTATATGTACCTTATATGGGGGTAAAAATTTAGTTACAATACAGGCGGGAGGAGCTGTCTATGTGATAACTCTTGTATCGTCGAACATGACGATTTATCTTTTATCCCCTTCCCCTGACTTTGTAACATGTGCAGACTATAACGTTTACCTGGCAAATATATTATACGCGTACACGATTTGTAGACATTTATTGAATGTATGTAATATTATTATTTAACAGGTGTACGCGAATCTTGTCCAAGTACAAACGAAATCTTATCGATATATGACATATATATATAGTATATACATATGTGTGCGTACACGTATACAGATACCACACGCACGTAATTACGTACACATCAACTTATCTTGTGTTAATAATGTTATTATTATCATATTAGGAGCTATTATATTCATACATATATACATACATATATCTGTATATATATATATATATATATATTTAATTTCATATATACTCTTTTTCGCGGTTGCAAACGCATTGTAATACTTTTTATTAGCAAGACATTTCGTTGACATTTGTAAAACCTTTTTTTGTGTATTTTTTTGTTGTTGTTGTTGTTAATTTCATTATTTATTTCTCTCTCGCCCGACGACTAAACAATTACATAAGACTTATTAGATAAAAGACTATCATTCGCTCTAGTCCATTTTCTCATACAATCGCTGCCGTACCTTTAGAGATGATTACGCGCGTATCCTCATTTGGTAAGAATCATCACAATTACGGATCTATTGGGGGACAGTATAGCTTTGTACTTGTTCATAATTTGAAGAAAAAATGAAAAAAATAAAATAATGAAATAATAATAATAATCATCGAGATTAAATAATTGTCGCTTAATTTGTGTATCGCGTCTATATCGGTGGGTACACATCATGCGTATATACCACCTATACACACAGATACATGCAGACGTATCATATTAGTACGTGTATTTAAAACATATGCGTTGCCAGCATTACAATTAATTGATGGGGGGAGGGGGAGGTCGGGGGATCATTATTCCTTCGGTGCAATGAAATAATAATAATAATAGCAATAAGATACTAGAATCACCGTGATTAGAACAATAATATTGTTATTATTTACAATGAGAAGAAAAATGAATGAAACAATTCTACTTTTGAAGAAAATCATTCAGCTAGATATCCCATGCTGATAAAAGATATTCTTTTGTGAATTGTAAAATTTTTGAAAATTTATCCTACTCGCGAAAGAATATAATTATTAATATACCGAAGGCGATAAAATAAGGTTCCCCCCTATATAATAATAATAGTAATAATAATGACAATAATATAGTAATAACTAAAGTTTGTAAAACGTCTTAGCTGGATAATGGATAATTAACTAGTTAACAAAATAAATATATATTATACATATAATATACATATAATGAAGCAAGAATTAAACCTAATGCGTGCTATTCTAAAGCAAAAGGCAACCAATGTGCTCCTCTGAGCCCTTAGGAACACACCGTCGCCTTTTGAATATACAAAAATTGTAAAAAAAGTCAATACAAAATCGAATACACTAATATTCATCTGAAAAAGCTTCATCATTTATACACGCTATACATACTTAAAACATACATCCACGACTACGCTATAAACAGTCGCTCAACTTTTTCACATTATTTCCTTTTCTTTTCTTTTAAATACGGAAATTGCGATTCGGTGGTAAATCGCATGCAATTATCGAATATCCCTTTCGGGCTGACGACTACTTGGACACTTTTGATCAAGGATAATCGTATCTCTCTCTATCTCTAGTTTCACAATTCTCGATATTCATCCTTGTGCTGTCGAGTCAATTGGTAAATCATAGATTATACCAGGATCGTTTCCGAGTCCTTTCCGCCAATATCCTCGTCACTGATTTTCATATCAATTCTCGAGATAAAGGCGAAGAGAACGGAGGAGGGATACCTGGTATATACACCTAGATATCTATACTTTGCAAGACATGGCGGTACGTGGGGAAATAATTAGCAGCGGACCCGCGCCGCTGCTCCCCTACCTTTCTCTTTGCTATCGCCCGATCACGCTGCACGTAAGATGATCGATAATCTCTGAAATGGATCAATAACGAGAAGAGAAAATATTAAACAAACGATATGAGGGAACAGATTATGAAAGTTCGTTAAACAACGAACCTTATAGGCGACATTGGTGCACGAGGGCGTGTACCGGGAGCTGCCTACCCCTCTGATATCTCTGATGCCTCCCCATTCCCAGATCGTGGCAATGGTAGACGTTCGAAACGGCGAGACCTGATCCGTGGTTCGCTGCGAGCCGTTGTGAGGCAAACTCGACAGAAAACGGCGCAGAGATATCAAAGGGCTCCTCCAGTTATTCCATGGGATGATGGCGACCTCCGCACATACCGCAAGACATACCGCACCAGTGAACGGCCCGAAGAGGTGGATAAAGCCACAGGCAAGGAACAATCATCGACAATAGAGCCAGTCCGAACCATCTACGTCCGCAGCCTTCCTCCGTACTGCAACTGTGGAAAAAGTTTCATCAAAAATCTGGTTCATCGGTTGATGATCAGCACCGCAGTTCCAGCCGCGTACCTGCATGGATTCTGGTTGAAGTCACCCTCGGCGTCGCTCATGCAGTGATAGAGCATGCACTGAGCGCACGAGAGGCATGAAACAGTGGCGATTCCCCTCCTGATAGGATCTGGAGCGTATTCGCAGGCACCCCTCGGGTTATGCTGCTCGGAGTACAGCTCCTGGCAATGCTTGCATCTCAGACGAACGCTGCTGTTACGTTTCCCGCAGCTTTTGGTCAGCTGGGAGACTATGACGTCAGGTTTCTTGAGGGAGCTCGTCGATCCGCGTCTGTCGTACCTCCCAACCTTGTGCTCTTCGATAACTGGATACTGGTACTCGTGGTTAGGGGGTAGAGTGGTCAATTGGACATAGGGATAGTTGTCTCCGCCCACGTCGGTCATCGATTCCAGAGGATGATGCGGAGGCGGGGGTGGCTTCCCCGACGGACCACCGATATAGTGGATCGGGGGAAGCCTGTGAGGGTCCGAAGCCAGGTCCAGACACTGGGAATGATGGTGATGCACCGCTTTTCGTACAGCTCCTGACGAAGGGCGCGGATCCACCGGATCCACGGGCAGATTCAGCGTCTGGAATTGTTAAAATTCAATTAAATTCAATTGAAAGTCAGAAGCGGCATTTTTCAATAATCTTATTCACCCACCATGAAAACATCGTCATCTCCGACATCTGAGTGGCCGGCATACATCGAAGATTTGGCAAGTCCTGAAACCGTAAAGTTGATTTCATTATGATCGTAGTTTGGAAGTGACGATAACAGGGAACGGAAGGAGATCGCGATGTTACGTCAGCTAACCGATTGAATTGAATCAACGTTTTAATACTCACCGAATTAATTATAGATCCGCAGTTGAAATGCAGCAACAAAACAACAAGCAAATTGAGTCAATATTTACATCCGTTGTGTTTATAGCTAGTATTCAACGTTATATCAGTTTGAGGAGAAACTGAAAACCGAAGTTCAATTCCTTTGCGTTGATCGTTCAACGTTTAGATTCGTTAAAAAATACCAACTCATCGATGATTCAAAAGAACTGTACGACCAACTCGTGAACATGAATCAGATAATGAAACGTTTAGGGTAGTTTTTTGAGCCGAAAAGTAAATCGAGGACTGTGGGGTCTATCAAATTCTCTAATTCACCTTCCAGCAGTTCCTCAACAGCCGTTCTAACGCCCTTGTCAAAAGCCCTGGCATCGGCAGCCGTTTGAAAAGTGAGTCCAAATTTCTTCTCCCCCGTACGCCAGTGGTGGAAAGTCGGCATGACTTTGTTGTACTCAAAATCCTTCTTAATAGTACAGCTGAGAACGACCTGGATATGAAATCGAACATAAAGCAACGTCGTTAGATCACAGTCTGCGGCCTATCGACATAAAAACTGACCGTCTGATCCGACAATCGTTTTCCATAAATGAGGTACTCGTGTTTTCCATCGGTATTTCCAGGCGGAGACGTAGTTGTAGATTCGTTAGAAGTAGATCCGACGTTAGAAGCGGTATGGACAGCGCCGGAGGCTGACGGTGCCGGCGTGGTCGATGCCAAGGTCACAGTTGCTATACCAGGAGCGGTGCTGATGTTGGGGTGCCCCCCTGCGGAGGAGGGTGACCTACGTCTCACAGAGACGTTGGATAACCCACCGCCGCCAAGAGGCACCCAGCCCCCTGAACTGTCGTCCCTTGTCATGACCTGCGCCCTCACCCTCACCAGGTAGTTACCACTAAAAAAAAAAATGTGTGTTCGAAAATTTCTCGTGGATAATCGCGATGTTTAAAATAAAAAAAAATAAAAAATTGGTGGATTCAAGTGGTAATTGTAACATCTAGCGTCAAATCAACGATTAGACAAATCTACTCACTCCTCCGACGCCTCTGTCATGATTAGAGCTGTCAAATCCTTTACTCGATTCCAACTTTTTCCCAAACTTCACCATTTTCGTTGCATTGAAAAGACATTCGGTCACCGATATCAAACGTCGCGTACACCACTATATAATATATCCTGTCTTCTCTTTTCTCACTATGCGTTATTATTATATACATATATTCACATTCACACTCCTCCGTCTCTTTTTTTTTTTCTTTTTAATTCTTTCTTTCTTTCTATCCTTTTTTTTAGGCTAGCGCCAACTACAGGAAGCGCCCCAATCCACCTCTGCCCCCCCCCCCCCCCCCCCCCGCCCCCCCTAATGACCCCTCGTTGCTCCGCCTGCCCACTGCGTGTGTGTCGTTACGAACTGTCTACAGCGAGCTGTCCGTCTATGCTTACAAGCGAGGGTTCGGATGTGGATAGAGAAATTTATCCAGGGCCAACCACTGCCACTATGCAACGCGCGATCGCTAGCGACCGAGTCGTTTAACGTCTAGCACAATAGCCGCATGGTCGATCGATGTCCCAGTTTATAACTGTTTAACGAATGAACGAAATATCGTCAGGTGTAAAATGGTCAGAATTGAGTATCCCCATTCTCGATGTGCAACACTGACACGCATACACGCACGGTGTACCACTGTAGATGTATTTTTGTTCTCTTTCTTTTCGCATCAACGCGACCGGCTGAATGAAAAGGACTCGCGCAACGACCCCATTCATCGGAGTCTCTCACTCTCATGTAGGGTATCACTCGCGGTATGCGTCGAACGCGCGCACGGTGCACACACCTCGGGCCGCGATCATGATCGGTTGTTGTCACTGTTCGCTACTCGCAGGTATCCATCCTGCTAATATCCTTTTTGACGTTTCATAGCTATCACAGGTCTTGTCGAAATACAACCGCGGCCCTGCCTCCCGTTCCAAAAATTTTTCTCCTCTCGCCTTCACTCGCTGTCGCGTCACTCCGTCGCCAGATGGCGCGCAGACGCTCTATGCTCTGGTACCACGTCCGTCTACGGCTGTCTGCGGTAGGAGAGGTTAGGTTGCGTCGTGCATGTTTGAAAATACTAGATAACGATGTCGACATCGATAAGCGGTAAGAATCTGCTTCGTCCGAGCGGACTTCGGTGCAAGGATCTTCACGAGTACCTGAAAACCCGTCCGGCGGATACTTTAAATCGTCTTTATCACAATCCGCCAATTTGTTTGGCGGTTTTTCGCGAATTGCCGGAGATAGCTAGGCACTACGTGATGCGATTGTTGTTCGTCGAGCAGCCGGTCCCGCAGGCGGTTATAGCGTCTTGGTGTTCGAAGTTGAACACAGACGAGCACCAGAAGGTCGTTAAGATACTGAACGAGCTGAACGTCTGGACCGAGGCGTCGATACCCGGGGGTCTACCAGGTTGGATATTGAACTCAACTTTGAAAAAGAATCTCAAGATCGTTCTCCTCGGAGGCGGTAAACCCTGGACCATGTCCAACCAGCTCGAGACCGACAACAAGCCGAGGGATGTTCAGTTTCTTGATCAGTACGCGTTGGAGAGATGGGAGTGCGTTCTGCACTACATGGTCGGGTCTCAGCAGCAGGAAGGCGAGTGCGAGTTACAAAAGAGAGACAGAGACGTAACTGATTCAGTTTTAATTTTAATTTCCTGCAGGTATATCAGCGGACGCTGTCAGGATATTGCTTCACGCCGGACTGATGAAACGAGACGAGGAAGATGGTAGTCCGGTCATAACCCAGGCAGGGTTCCAATTCTTGCTTTTAGACACCGCGTCACAGGCAAGATGTGAATTATTAGAATCGAAGGCATCGATGGACATTTACAGCTTGAATCCAGATCTACTTTGATATTCTGGATTGTTAATCTGCACTTTTGTTCAATCTAGACATTGAACTTGAATGTAGATGTAGAGGACGTTTGAGTCCTCGAAGAGCTATTTTTTACTTCTTTTTCATCTTGAGTCTTAATGAATAACTTTGATGTCAGCCAAACGAAAAAACACCTGCTTTGTTGGGCTGAATTTACACCACTGGCTGAATTACTGATGGAAAAATGTCACGTTTCAGGTCTGGTACTTCATACTCCAGTACCTGGACACGATAGAAGCTAGGGGTCTGGACCTTGTCGACTGTCTGACTTTCTTGTTCCAATTGAATTTCTCTACTTTGGGGAAGGATTACAGCACCGAAGGCATGTCAGAGGGACTATTGACCTTCCTGCAACACCTTAGAGAATTTGGTCTTGTTTATCAACGAAAACGAAAGGCTGGAAGGTATAGCCATGAGTCTAGGATCATTTGAAATTATTATTGAAAATACATAATCGAGAAGCCAAAGTCGGATAAATTGGAGCCGCAAACTATGTCTAATTCGACTAGTTTGGAGTCCGAAAGTCAAATACATTTGTTCCAAGCTTACAAGGATGGAGATTCTTATAATATGCCTCTACTCCTTTTTTGTGTTTCAGGTTCTACCCTACCAGACTGGCGTTGAACATCGCCACAGGACAGAATAAGCCTCTGTCTAGCGATCTAGAGAAGGAAGGATACATCGTGGTAGAAACAAATTACAGAGTTTACGCATACACAAATTCCAATCTGCAAGTTGCTCTGCTAGGTCTATTTTGCGAAATGTTATATCGGTGAGAGCGGACGAGAGATGCCATCGATAGACTCCCATTTGACAAATAAGTCCTGTTTACTTGTTTCCAGATTTCCAAACCTAGTTGTATCAATTTTGACCAGAGATTCTGTGCGACAGGCTCTGAAGAGCGGTATTACCGCGGAACAAATTGTTGGGTGGGTAGATACTGCAGTTATTCACATACTAAAACGGAGTCGCAAACATTGCTTGAATTTATCTGCATCTGCAAAAAAAAAGTTATGATAGAAGAGCCAAGTTTGCTAAAAAAAAATTACAAATTTCAGATACTTGAAACAACATGCCCACCCGAAAATGATTGCAATAGGTCCTCCGACGCTGCCGCCTACGATAGTGGATCAAATAAAATTGTGGGAAAACGAAAGAAACAGATTCGTCTTCGACGAAGGCGTTCTATACAGCCAGTTTCTGTCTCAAACTGACTTTGAAGTGCTCAGAGATCACGCGTTGACTACGCAAGTTCTTATCTGGCAGAGCGATAGGTACATTTGCATATCCGATCCCCCTACAACCCCGAGGATTCTATTTCTCAATTATTCAAGTTTTTCCAGCAACAATTATCTGATAATTTCACATTTTGAATTTATAGGACTAGGCTAAAAATTTCCTATATGAAAAATTCTCGAAACTGAAATATTAAAATGAACATTATCGTATCATTGAATGCAGAAAAATTGTTGCATATATCAGTCTAGAGACTCACAAGGCTCATTATTCAGGAACATCAGTTGTATTTGGATGATTCATTATAAATACGGACATTTTGATTCTTTTCTCCAGAAAGAGGACCATGGTTGTGACAAAAGCGGGTCATGAGGACGTTAAGAAGTTCTGGAAACGATATTCAAAGGGTAGCGGTTGATTTGAAGCCCTGACTGGCTTGGGAGTAGGCGATCTCCGCAGAATTTTATCTCAATACGTCCGACACGTAAAAGTTGGTGGATTTGTAGTAACGAAGCTCCTGCATCGAGACTGCAATTCCTTTGTTATGCATCGACAACCTGATGTAATCTTGTTGAAGTAATAATACTGATAACGATATAGGATCTGAAAGAATGCAGTTCCGAACCCCAAAGAATGAAAAACGAAATAAATTTGATAAAATTTCCAAAGTTCCTCGGTTCTTTTAATTCTCCAGATCCATTCCGTCGTCTCTGTCAAAATTAACAAGCAAAACAATGATCAGGGTGTGTAATTATGCGGACGATCTTCGTCCCAGATCGAATGATCCGACATCGGTTGATGTCAGCGTTGCGGCGCAGCCTTTGGTTTAGGCATTTTAGCCAGTAATCCTTGTATTTCTTTCTTCTCATCGTAAGTCTTCCACAGTTCGTAAAGATTTATTATGTATCTGGCAATCTCCTGGATCTTTTCCATGTCCGCGTTCAGTTCTGCAAACCAGGATTTCAAGTCCTTCTGCAATATCACGCAGGCGATTTGCAGACAACCTGATAACAATTTCATGATTACAAAGACAACGATTGATAGATCTTATAAACTCCAGTCGAAAAATAATTCCCAGCTCCTTACCGATAGCGATTTGATACGGAGGATAGAGCAGGCAGACGTCCGTGCGCAAACTATCGTTAACTATGCGCCAGGCAAGAGTGAGGAGCTGATCATCCGGTCCGACGTCTTGTACAAGCGTGAGCAGAGGTCGATAGGGTTGATAGACGATCAGGCAGCAGTCCAGGTGTTCGAGAAGATAAAATTCGCATTCTAGGATGTGGTTCGTTCTGTACGGAAATTCCTGGGAGTAGGCGTAGTTGAATTTGTTCTTCACTGCAAAAGGGAACGAATCGAATAGAGTTTATCGAGCTTGTAGAGCGAGCGTAGAGAATTTTTACCCACCGACGGTCTGGCACGTCGTTATCAGTCTCGTGTTTGATATGACCCCGAATTCTTCTACTTTGGAAGCGAGGAACACGGACGTTGGAGCCAATAGTAGAGGGTCGATACATTTCAGACTGTTACGAGCATAGAATCTCTTGAAATAGACTGTGGCCGTCGCTATCACCTGCTGTCTTAGTTTCAGCTGCTCCCCCAGTATCTGAATCACTGAGAAATTGCTGTTGTGAAAATATTGAACCCCGAGGTTGAGAGGTGGTCGTACTCACGATTTGAGAAGAATATGAAGAGTCTTTGATACTCTTCGTCCGACAGAATCGCGAGATCGTGTTGCCGCTCTCGTACCAAGTCCTGTTTATCGAGTAGCCATTGTTGGCTGAAACAAACGAATGAATGAACAAAGTCAATTCCGCGTTGTTTGTATTTTTATTTCTAGAATAACTAGAATCAAGTTCGAGGTTACGAACTTACTGGTGTGAACTGTGCCAGAAGTTTCCAGCCATTGTCCCTTCGAACGGTTTGAAGTCAACGCTATATAACTGCTCCTTCGTATTTTTTATCCAAGCTCATCTTTGGACAGCTGGTTGCTTCGTTTTTTCCAAATTTATTCATGCAGGTTTGTTTAAATACGGTTTACGATGCCCGTGACGTGTGTCACTGCAGTTATGTGAGGTTAGGTTAGGTTAGCTCAATTGCCTTAGCCCGGCATTTCGACCCGTGGCGACATCTCACGGTTCATTTCGGAACCAGTTCGAGTAAAAAATCAATAATCGAGTTTCGACTCACAATGAGAGGTGGACATGGCACTACGATCAACAATTGAATATCGATATTATGATCGACTGATACGTCGAAAGATCGATGTAACCAACCACCGTTTACTTGGCAGTCTGAATTGACCGATCTGAAAATGAATGTTTCCAGAAATTTGGAAAACCATTTTCATAATTTGAAAAAAATCAGTAACTAACAAAACCAATAAAGTCTGGCCAAGCGGGCTGGTGCGCAGGTGGTTGAGAGAATCCGTAATTCGTTAATCAAGAGAGGCAGGACCGCTCTGCCCCTCCCTGCAAAAAATGTCCGATAGGAATTTCTGATCCGTTTCTATCCGAAAAAGCGGTGAAAAATGGCCAACCCGTAATGTTTGCGGCCCAATTCGGTATTCTATTCGAATTTGCTCAAAAATTTTTCAGCAAACTGTATCCGGCCTTATCCGAATAATGCCCGGTCACGCGAATCGGAGATCATCCGTTTCTATCCGAAAAAGCGGTGGAAAATGGCCAACCCGAACTGTTTGCGGCCCAATTCGGAATTTTATTAGAATTTGCCAACAAAAAAATTGAAGAAACTGATTCCGGCCTTATCCGAATAATGCGCGGTCACGCGAATCGGCGTTCATCCCTTTCTATCCGAAAGAGCCGTGAAAAATGGCGTACCCGTATTGTATGCGGCTCAATCCGAGATTGATTCGAATATGGTCCCGCATGCGTGGCTGATGCTCTATCCAGATCCTATCCACTTTGATACGGACGATGCACGGATTTCAGGATTTAAGTGCTATACGGTCTTATCCGCAAGTGTATCCGGTAATGAGAAGCTGATTGTATACGTACACGTGCTCGGTGTT
>JAFFZH010013200.1:0-60138 GCA_018420115.1 Euura saliciscinereae
TTTTTTTTTTTTTTTAATTCTAGTTTTTTAATTCTTGTTTTTTTTTTCTGAACATCTGAGCTAAACTAGCCCTGTGCGAGAGAAGCGGAGGCGGAATACGCGTTGTCGGCTTGCACCAGGACAACGGGAGGAGTCGGGGGGCCCCCCCGTTCATCATTAATATTATCCTGCCGCGCGTTCACCACTCCCGTCAGATCTATGCCGGCCTCTTCACATCCACACTGACAAACAGGCATATATTCTGGTTGGAAAAAAAATATATATAAGGCTACCAAACCAAATCCAATATCACCCCGTACGGTCCATCCGAAAGGCCATATATATGCCTCATTATAAACCCCACTACGACTAACCGCGAGGTTGATGGATACCAAACTCAAAAATATATGTCGGCTTTATAATGGGACGCGAACATGACGGGGCAGACGATTTTCGAAAAGAAGAAGCGAACTTGGGCTGAATATGAGCCAGCCTTTGAACTTCGCTATAGCTGTTTTGAATCTTTGAAATCTGACTACAGATTCTGGATCAGTGGTTCAAAAAACTCTCGAATAGCAATTTTAACACTAGAAGTACGGACTGGGGTAGATATCTACCCCAGGCAAACTTGAAAAATGACGTTTTTGTCGTTCTCTTCTGCAGCTTAGGGAAGTTAAATGAATTTTTTACCAACTATTCTGTAATGAAATTGAATTTTGCTTTTCGCTGTTCTTTTCCTTGTTGAAAAACGGAAAGATTCATGTACTTATTAGTCCCATTATTCGCTTCCAGAACGATTTTATGAGCAAGATACTTTTAGGTAATAAGATTTCGCATGGTCTTTAGTTTTTCCCCAGCAAATTCGATTCGCCATTTCAAATTTCGCAAATCTGACTTTAGATTCGTGATCAGCGATTCAAAAAACCATGTGGTACCCAATTTAATTCAAATCTATTGATTCGTTCTCAAGATATCGCCATTTTTATTGTATTTTTTGAGAATGTTGTTATTCAAATAATTCGGAAAGTACTGAACCAATCAAAGCCAAAGTTTGGGAAAGGTCAAATTTACTCAAAATCCACGCACTCATTCTCGAGATATCGTTCAGACAAAAATTCGATCACATAGGGTAGGTGCACCGTCTTTGGCCACCTTAGTACCGCCTCTGGCCATCAATTGACCCATTCGTGGCCAGATGAATCGCGGGTGAAAAAGCGGTGGCCACAAACGGTACAAAAGGTAGAAACACGCTTTACTTTTCAATAAATTGGTTTTCAACTCATTAATCATCGAAAAACCGTATCCAAGACTTTCTTCAATCCATATTTTCCTAGTGAAAATGTTGATGTATTTGTCGGTTATATTGTATCAAAAATCATATTGCTAACTATATAATTTATTATATACTATGTTTTATATTATATCTGGAGAGCCATGCCTATTTATTTATAAAATTGCTCAAGTTAACAAACCAAATTATATGATAAATGACATGATGATTTCGGTCATAACATTAAATGATTTATCAAATCAACATTTTCAGTACGGTTATGCTAGTAATCGAATAATTTGATGAAATATAAGCACCAGAAATAAGTAATCAGCCTCGAGGATCTGGCCACAAATTGTGGGGTGGCTCAAAACGGTGCTTCTACCCATCTATAACTACCCCCAAACGTCCAACTCGAAATAGTTGGAGGTGAACCTCTAGACCTCAAAACGTGGAGATCCAGTGAAAACTCAATTTTTTATTTCCAGGATGTTCACAGTAAGTTCCTTTTTTTTCTCTATGAGCAGAGAAACGGGAAGTTGAAAAGATTGTCGGGGTAATTAATAGAAGGGTTCTCTTGTGAACCCTTTGGACCGTTTGCGGAATTAGTAGACACACACACAGAGTCGAGTAGAGACAGAGAGAGAGGAAGATGGTGGGGATTTGGGAATTGGGGAATACGTGACTCTGCATAAGTGTAATCGGCATCAGTTGCAGACTGTGTGACAACTGATGGAGAAGGTGCCATCAGTCAAAAGGACGAAAATCCGCGGGGGTTATAATGCTATATAGTGTTTACGCGCAAGGACCAACCTCGCAGACGCAGTTTAAGGATGTATAGGCTATACAATCTCAACCAAAAGTGAGTCTCGTCGTCAATATTGAGTACTTCGAGATGAGATAAAAATCGGAAAAAAATCAACCACAATCAAGATGATAAGAGTATTCATTTTCAATAATAATAATGCCCAAAAGTTGTCAACAAATTGTTTAAACAAATCATTATTTAACAAATTTCCTGGTGACGTTATTTTTTTTTCATGTCAAATGAATTCTTTAATCTTTCCGAATACACATGAATTTTTTCAGAATTTTGTCACTTTTTTGAAATTTCCGTTTTCGATTTTGAAAAATGGAGAAAAAAAATCTGAATTTTGGATATGTTATTGTGGAAACGATGTAGATTACAATTCCGAAGTTTCCGGAGGGTGGACCTAATAGTTTTGTAAATACAGCCTTTAGAAATTTCCGAAAACGGAAATTTCAAAAAAGTGACAAAATTCTGAAAAAATTCATGTGTATTCAGAAAGCTTGACGAATTCATTTGACATGAAAAAAAAATAACGTCACCAGGAAATTTGTTAAACAATGATTTTTTTAAACAATTTGTTGACAACTTTTGGGAATTATTATTATTGAAAATGAATACTCTTATCATCTTGATTGTGTTTGATTTTTTTCCGATTTTTATCTCATCTCAAAGTACTCAATATTGACGACGAGACTCACTTTTGGTTGAGATTGTATAGCCTATACATCCTTAACTCGGTTATGCTCTTCCTGCAACCCTCGATCCCTTGTATTTTCGCGTTCTCTATTGCCCCAGGGGCTATCCAACGTGACGACGCTTAACTTCGCTCTACTGTATCATTGAAATTCATGTCGTTGGTCCGCCGCAGCATGATAAAAAAATTGAAGCATAAGAATAAAAAAGAGTGGAAACGGAATCAGCCTGCAGATCATCGAATCTTCACCGTTATAACTGTTTTCAATTTCGGCGAACAGTTGGTCCAATTAAACCGTCGGTAGCAAGCGTTTGAGGCTTCGATTAGAAAAGTTATTGGCAAAACTATACGAAAATTAATGAATATTCTAGGATATTGCAAATGGTTCAATTGCTCCTTTGAAATCTGCTATACAACCGTTTGGCAAATACCGATCTTGGGAAATAATTCAAATGTCTTCAAGTCATTTGAAAGCTTGATGTGACTTAAAATTCGTTTTTTTTTTCAAATCTTCTGAAATTGGAAACAAAATTTGTAAATACTCATGACTCAGGACTGTGGCGCTATTTGAAGTGATTTGCAAATTTTGCGAAGGTATCTCATGATATATGTTGGAGTTTAGTGAAACCATTTGATGTGGTTGAAAGAATTGACTAATCAATAGAAAAAGTGTCCCAATAGTTACATCTCTATCTTCGTGTTAATTTTGAATTATGTTTTAGTCAATAGAATAGAAGACAATAAAAAATGTTGAAGGCAACATAGAATTTTGAGTGAACCTGTTTTAACATTATATTCATAACAGTGTATTGATTTTTTTTCTAATCTTCCTAACTCTTTGAAACTATTTGGAAACTTTCAGATCCTGTAAAATCATTTGAAATCATTTGAACACTTTATAAATACCTTGTGCCCCCTAACATGACTATACAAAATATTGTAACACCTCTTGGAATCTCGTAATATTGTTCAAAATTTCTTCTAATTCTGTTAAATCTGTTGAAGCCTCAACAATTGATCCGAATCTCTGTAAAAGTATTTTGAAACTTTTCAAGTTTGTTTTTCAGAAATCTCTAGACAATATAAAAGTTCTGAAAATCCGTTGTAGGGGTGAATCGATGACTGATTGAAATCGTCGTGATAAGTCTTCTAATTTATAACGAAGAATGGTGACTAAATGGTTAGAATTAATGTTCGTGGTTTTATGATCCCTCCCCCTGCCCCTTTCTACTCCTAGATTATTAATACCGTGGAATACCGTCGGTTTTAATACTTGCTCCTGTTTCATTTCCTCCCCAGTGTACATTTTCTTAGCGAGTTGTCAGTGGTATTATATTTAGAGGATTAATGATCGTGTGTACGTATAGAAGCCAATTTAGAGGTGACGGGCGGTGGTTTTGAAAATTTAGTTCTCTAGCTCGCGGTTTATACATCCGTGTAATACGGTGTATAATTATAACTAAACCAGTTCAGGCATGTAATTATACGATGCAGATGATCCACTCTGTGATTATAGATCGCATATTATACATGTACGAGCTTTTTTATTTATCGTGTAGAAAAAAGGCGAAAGCTCCATCTCTACTCTCGCCCTAGATATATATTCTTCGTCCCGAACGGCCAGCTGAAGCTTCTGATCGTAGACGTCGCGACGTCCCCTTCGTCTTCGCCCGGGGCCGTGGTTCGGTGCTCCGCGTACAGTCTACTGGATGCTGTATGCTGGTGAGGAACACGAGGGCACGCAGTACGCGCAGCGCGCATCGTAGCGCCCCTCGGTCCGTGTCACGCGAATCATTAATCTTGCTATGTTTTCTCACACACTCAGATGTGGATTTAGACTTGAGACGCGAGAGGATCTTGACGGGTACGAAAGAAAACCGTAGAACGAAGAACGAACGACGCGTTACCTACCTACCTACCTCACCTTATACCCATCCTACCGAAACCAGTCTTCACACACATATGTGTATACGTATATATATTCTCGACCGTTTGTCTCCATTTTCAAAGACTGCCGCAATCCTAGCTTCAGAATAAGAAATTCCGTTTCAAAATTCGCGAGAAGCTTTTTTCGCAATGTTGAGAACTAGATAGCAACTAGTACGTCACGCAATTTGTCAAACTGGACACTTGGGTGTGGACGATGACCAATATCCAGTGTCTATAATTATAATTTTTCTTGTCACGTTAAATGAAGCCCGACTACGGTTGTGTAAATTCGATATATTGATATTGATTGATTCTAATCAGTTTTTTATCATTCGGTTACTCGAACGTGACCAGTTTTCTTATGTGAAGTATGTACCGTGATCCTGATTACTTAGAAAGTCATGGCTACTCAATTTCATTCTTTTTCACGAATGTAGGTACGTTTAAAAACGCTGGCAGGAGATCGCCTTGAGTTGTATTACTCACGTAATGACTAATATTGAGTAAATAAATTAGAAATAAAAAATCCTACAGCCATTTTTCATCGCACAAAAGGTGCCCTTGCTTTGCCCTCTCTCATACCTCTGATATAATTATAATTACACAAATACAGCTACTGCACTTTGTTAACACTTATGATCTCATTGGGCAACTATCCGCGCAGTTATGTCTGCTTATTGATCTTCTCTCTCACCTGCTTTTGTCAATCTTTGCAAAACCTATGATTAATTGAATTTTGAATCCCCAACTTCATGGAATAAAGGATTATTCGAATTTTCTCATCTCCGTTCATCGAGAACCTCCATTTGTAATTAATCTCATACCCGCAATCGCTAATGTTCGATACTGTTACTGCAGCGTCCAATCTAGGCGTACCGTTGCATCGTGCGAATATGTGCAACGGGTCGCGACTTTGTCTGTCACTCAGAGTGAGACTAGCCCCGGAGGTGAGGTGGATAGACGTTGGTCAAGTTATTCAGCGACTAATGATGCCCGCGACCTCTCGCGAGTGCCGCAAGTTGCGATGGAAAAAGTTATTTTAATAGACATGTGATTATTGGCTATAGACTCGCGGGTAACCAGAGAGTCTATCAATGCTTGTTGCTCACAATCAGCGCAGGTACTTTAGAAAGAAAAATGATCGTTTTTTATCGGTTAATCGAAATTTAGTAACATATCGATTTATGACGGATCGAAGTTCGATCATCTCGTCGATGGAAAAGTAGCGCTATTGAATATTCTGAGAAACTCACCTCTCTTCAAGTCTGATCATCTTCGACCTCCATGAAGGGTTTCAATGAATCCTGGATGAGACTTAAATGCATTTTGGGTTTCAGAAATCAAATAGACGAGCATCTTGGATATCATTTATGAATACAATAATTCTTTTTCTAACGATTCCTCGACGATCTAATCGTTTCTTCGGTTTATTCATATCCGATGGACGATTATAAAACAGGAATTTGTGAAATTATGTGAAGTTTACAAGATAATTGTTGCGAGAAATATTGTGATTTCTGTGATCTGTAACCTGTTGCTGATTAGATCGCATTCTATGATGATTGATGAGCGGTGCATAGAAACATTCCTGTTTTTCTATTAGTCTGATCGATAGATACGTTCGAACGATTAGATTTACAACGTATTTTTATAAAGTTTTTTTTCTTTTTTGTATCGTATCTCCACAATTTATACACATGGGACATGGTGTGCAATGAGCTCGGAATCCAGACCACTGTAGCATTGTATGCACCACACAAACCTCTCTAGAACCGAATTTGTCGCCTGTTATCAAACAAATTCGGATCTACAGGGTAGATGTAGAGCATTAACTGGGCCTTCTATATTTAAACATTGCTCGACGACGAATCCAAGACTCCATATCTTCTTCTCGTTTCTGATAAATTCGATATCGCAATGCTTCTCGGTTGGCCCAGTGTGCAAGATATCACGCCCACAAAATCTGTAACGAAATTAACGAATAAAATACATTAAAAACAATTTTTCATTCCTGATCAGCTTTTTTTCATCATGTTTTGTCGATTTTAACTCATGCAAATGTTGAATGTAAGATTTTTCACACGTGACGAGCTTTTTTTCATCATGTTTTGTCTAGTTTAACCTATGCGAATGTTGAATGTAAGAATTTTTCACTCGTTACGAGCTTTTTTCATCATAACTTTTCGAGTTTAGCTCATGCAAATGTTGAATGTGAGAATTTTTCACTCGTGACGAGCTTTTTTCATCAGGTTTTGTCTAGTTTAACTTATGCGAATGTTGAATGTAAGATTTTTCACATGTGACGAGCTTTTTTTCATCATGTTTTGTCGAATTTAAGTTATGAAAATGTTGAATGTAAGAACTTTTCAATCTTGATGAGCTTTTTTTCATCATGTTTTGTCGAGTTGAACTCATGCAAATGTTGAATGTAAGAATTTTTCGATCTTGATGAGCTTTTTTCATCATGTTTTGTCGAGTTTAAGTTATGCAAATATTGAATGTAAGAATTTTTCATACGTGACGAGCTTTTTTTCATCACGTTTTGTCGATTTTAATTCATGCAAATGTTCAATGTGAGAATTTCTCATTCGTGATGAGCTTATTTTCATCATATTTTGTCGAGTTTAAGTTATGCAAATATTGAATTTAAGAATTTTCCATTCGTGATGAGCTTTTTTTCATTATGTTTTGTCGAGTTAAACTTATGCAAATGTTGGATATAAATTGAAACAGAGGTAGGATGGAAGTTCTGTGAACTGGTTGTAAAAAAAGAAGAAAAAAAACGAAAGAGGGAAAGTGAAATAAGACAAAGTCTGCTTCTGCAGTCTAGACTCGAGTCTGATTTTAAGGTTTGCATAGTCATTCGGAAATTGGTTCTTTTTCGTAAAGTCATCTTTCACAGAAGGTTCGGTCGAACTTCTAATAACCACCGAATGATGAGACTGGAAATAACTTTTCGAATCACTTTCTAATATTTGCAAACACGAAAGTCATCGCTAATTAGTAAACTGACATGTTATTCGATGTTTGAAAAACAAAGAATACTTTCCTCACTTCACCCACACTAAGTCTTTCAATATTTTATCTGTCGTATACATAAAACGACTCATATATTATGACCTCTTCAATGAGGTGTAGCAAAAAATTATTCAGGCATAATTCGAAATTCGAATTCGAATTTGAATATCATTATAATTAGGTTGCTTCTAATACCGCTCCGATTTTTTGCTTTCAGAGGATGGTCCTGCAATGAGGAAAAAATTATGTGTGATAATTCAGAAAAAAAGACTATCGTGATAATAAGTGAAACTAACAATAAGATTCAAGGATTGCAGTGCAAAATGCAGTTGGACAAAGTAACGGTAAGTCTTGCATAACAACGGTTATAAGTTTACATCCGGTATGTTTTCCCTTCTAATGAGACAATTCAGGGCTAAGTAATCATTGTCACTATTATTGCAAGACGTAATATCGTTCGTTCCAACTGATTATGATTTACTTCTAGTCGAGCATGAAGGAGAAGGCCAAGAAGACGAAATCAGAGTCTTTTGAATCTTGTCTCCTATTTTTGGGCAGTTTATACAGTGAAAAAAAATTGTGTTGCAGAAATACCCTTCAAGTTTTATGTTACTATTCACTTATGTAACAAATTTGTGTGTTCAGTAACGAATCCAAAATCAATAAAATAGAAATTTAGGTCCAACAGATTTTTCAATTAAATCTTTTGGTATCAATGACCAAATTTTCAAACAGATGTCCACCTGGAAATACCGGAAATGTAGACTTTGAAACCTAATAACATCTTTCAGAAAGTCCTTTTCGACTTACTAGTTCATTTTCGCTGAATTTGTGTCTATTTGCAGTAGTTTTTCCATAAGAATTGAATGACTGTCAAATCCTCATCGTAAAGTCGTTTTATTCAAAATAATTTAGGTACCAAATCGTCTCTAGACCAAACCAACTCCAAGGCGACGATGTGTTTCTCATCAAATTTTCCATACCTTCACAGTCATTCGCAAGATTCTAATAACTTTCTCAATTTCGAATCCCATCAACTATTTCTGGTAAATATAAATTCACTGGTAATTCCAAATGATTTTCATTATTTTAGCTCCATTGATTTAATATCTCGGAGTCAGAATCAATCCTCTTTTCAACATCCTCATAGAAAAATAGCAGTCGATATCAACTCGAATGTGAAATTCTCATCACCTCAATTTCGTATCCGAATAAGAGACCATCGAGTCCACGACGATAAAACGTGACTCTCTACCGTGCTGCAAGTTCCTCCACACAGTGCAAGAGCTACTTGTGTGCATCCGGCTATAAGGACGCCGTTGTCGAAGATGATACAGCACTTTCTGGCAAGGTCGACTCCGGTTAGCGGTAAATGCAACCTTCATTCTGACGTGAAGATAAGTGTACGAGAGATCCTCGGAGCAATAGGTTACTCGGTCATCGTGTCCACGATCCTGAAGCTTCCTGAAATCGAGTAAAAAACGGGATATAAAAAATTGATCATTGCATCTGATTGATGCAGGTCAGAATACTCGACCAAAGCAACAAAAGTTTTGCTTCCAAGTGTGAAAAGTTTGGATATACGGTACGAAGCACATTCATCGAGGCACGAATAAGTACTTTTTACGATTGAAAATTGTTGAATAAAAAGGCATGTTTGTCCTCCGTTGAATGAAACCGTCTATCAAATCCTTTTCACCATCAAATCCGTCCTTTTTGAACACTATACCGTACAGGTCGCCTCTTCATTCATCCATTAATCCGAGAAATCGTTTTTATGTTGAAAAAGCGCGATCCCTTTGTCAGCAATTATCGAGTTGACAGCCTCCCATACAGACCGTAAAGGATCTACTTGACCCTCGACTGCAGGCTGAGCCATATCCGTTGACTCCGATTCCCTGACGTCACGTCCGCGTCGGTCGATATCAGAATCAGCCTGTGGAATAAACGAGCTCATTTCAGTATTCAAGTAGGCGAAAAAGAAAAAAATGTTTGCGTTTATAATTATCCTAATTCTGAAGTAAAACGGACTGTTTTAGAAGCGGTTGAATAAACGAGGCTAAGGGGTACCCTTATTTGTCAAATTATGAGAGATTAGTGTTGTTGGTTAGGAGAGAGAGAGAGATTATACCCAGAGAACGGAACCAGCAAATTAGTTCGAGGTTGATCCTAATCCAACAAACTTACACACCCCCAAAACTGGTGAAGGCTTATAGCGGCTGGGATGAGTGGCCGAATACACAAACAAGGAGACAAGAGGAAAATTTGTGAGCAAGGATTTTAGCGACTTTAACGACAAGACGTCAAAACATTTCAACGCGGGAGAAGTAAGTGGAGGGAAAATAGGCTCAAGGGTCTTAACTCGTTCTTATGACCGTAGGAACCCCGCCTCACATAGTCGTATAATACACTCACATTTTGAAAGCGAAATAATTTTCATCCCCTGGGAAGAGGAGACCGGGGTTCAAAAGAACGGTTCGAGGGTGCCAGACGACGGGGGGTTGGCGAGGGAACGCAGTTTCGCTCCGTCGTCATATCGACCCGACGCCATTCCGTACGCCCAGCGACGCCATCGCAGGGGTGCCTTCGCCATACCTTTTCTGGAAAAATAAAAGAGGATAATTTTATGCATTGTAACTGTTGCTCCGTAGCCGGCTCACGTGCCAATTCTTGTGTAAATTTTACGCGATTTTTTTTTTTTTTTGCTTCTGTTTTCTACACATTTTACGCCGTCTGATTTTTATCATGCTTCACGATCACGGAGCCCGGTTCCTTAGGGGACGTGGAATATATTTACTCCCTCTTCATGCGCTACCTCTTATCTGGTCATACACTTTTTCTTCTCTCTTTTGTAACAATATTTTTTATCTCTCGTTTTTTGAGCCATCGAAACAGTAAAAACGGTGTCTTGAGGGTATTTCTTTCGTCTACGACTCTGACATGTGCTATCAAATCAAAATTCTTGTGTAAAAAAGTGATTTTTTTCCACTGTGTGAGTGAATGTCACGATCTCACACTGTTCGTACTGATTCAATAAAACCGTGGCTAGAACAGAAAGCTACACGTGTCACTTATCGTTGATAATTTTCATTATTCAGGTCCGGAATCGAGTCACGTGTTGCCTCAGTCATTTCTCTGAGTTATATAATCTATAGCCGGAATCGTAGGCGAGGTCTGGGTTCCATAACCTGTTGAAATTGCTGTTTTTGCAGTGATGGATTCGTACTACTACGAAGGGGACCAGTACAGCGTGATTCGACAAATTTTCCATACTCCATAAATCATTTCTATCTGAACCACAGTTCATTACACATCGAAAAATGGACTTTTTCGAAAATCACTTGTCGTAAGGTTTCAGGCACACTGTTGATCCGATTATGTCTCTCGACGTCTCATTTTCTTCGAAGAGCAATCCTTCATCGCGTGATTGAGGTAAATTGAGAAGCAACATTTTTGGACCAATTTATCAGCGAAAGAGTGACTAGATTGTCGCTAAATTTCTATAACTGAGCATAACTTATCACAGGATTTTTTTTCTGAGTTTTCCTCATTCACACGATGAAGAATTGTTCTCTGAAAATGAGGCGTCGAGAGACATAATGGAATCCACCGTGTGTCTCAAAACTTACGACAAGTGATTTTTGAAAAAAGTCCATTCTTCGATGTGTAATGAACATTGGATAAGATACTTATGACTTTGGGGGATGTAGAATTTGTTGAATCACGCTTTACTGGTCTCCTCGACCCACAGATCAAAGTGACTTGTATTTAATTTTGATACTTAAGTGAAACACTTCATTTGTTGACGACTAAACATACATATGACAAATATATGTTAAGTATTATGAACAGTATGGGAGATAATTTCGTGACAGACACAGTTGATTGTCCTGTTGATTTGCAGAATCATCCCGAAGTATTGCAATTAACGTTCACGAATTTTGGTCAACGTTGACTTTGCAAAAATTGAATTGATCTCAATCTCAACAATCTGACTGATTCAAAGAACAGAATTTTGGCGTTATTTTGACTCGACTACACATTTGGAAGTGATCTTTGTTCCCGTGGTCTTTTTTTATGCCCTGTTACTGCGTTTCCTTCCCAAAAGAACTAAGTCGAAATGTAATTTTGAGAAAACACGTTCCTGTCCAATAGGCTTTCAAATTGTAAATTACCTGAAACATGTTGAATTCAACAGGTTTAATTGTGATAACATTTAAAAATATGTTGAAATACCATAAGACTTCTTTTGAAAATCACAGAAAATCCGTTTGTTGACCAATTACATAATGTAAATTCTCTAAGATTCAAAAATGAAATTTTCTTTCAATTTCAATCAATATTCCTGTTATGTCGAAAGTAGGAATTATGAACAGGTTTATCCAGTAAAATTTCAACATCAATGGAGTCTGTCATATAAATTTACAAAAATATGTTTCTCCATTTTCTGGGACAGGAAAGAAATGTCAAAATTGGTTAATATTCCCAACTGGAAAGAATAGGTGTACAAATAGAAACCGATTGACCATCTCGACGACCGCTATTAATATTGGAATATCATGGCGTCCAGTAATAAAAATCCTATCTGAAAACGTTTCGACTAAACAGCCTGAGTCCTATACTTATACCTACATAGGAGTTAATTAAGCCTTTTACCCGAAACATTTTCAAACATGATTTTCATGACTGGACACCAAGACATAAGGCAATATTAATAACGGCCGTCGATCTGAAGTAATTATCAACTTTGTCAGAATTGAGTCTCGTAGTGCTTAAAATCTCCTTGATATGTAGTTCATTTTGTGTTCGTTTTTTTACTGACCACGAGTCTAAAATAGTTTTTTTTTTTAAATACCTCTTTAATCGTCAGCAGGAAGTTGACAGTGTCCGTGTCACGTTGCCCCTCGATCTGTGTCTCCGGGTACCTAACAGTGCATCAGCTCGCGTCGAGGTTGCACGTAGTTCGAGCACAGCGTCGTGGGGTCAGACGCGTTACAGGGCCGTAACTTGGAGGGTGCGGAGGGCTAGGGTACCGGGCGAATAAACCAATAAGCAGGGCAACCATCTGCTTGCCAGCCGGCATTCTTTATTCCTCTTCCTTTCTTTTTCCTCTCTTTTACTTTGTTCGTATGGTATATTCACACTCCGGGAACGGAATTCACGGTACGCCATTGACACCGTCTAACGAACCCGCCGCAAGTTCACTGGAAACAATTAAAACAGACGTAATTTAGTATCCCGTGTCACTCCCATTCGGCAACAGACGCGACGACCTTAATTACCGTCAATCGGCTCGGTATCATATTTCCAGCTCTGGATAACGAATCAATCGAGAGCTAAAAAGGTGCAGAAAGGTCCTGACTCTGATATCAAGAGTTTGGCGAATTTTTGAATTGAGAAAATGATTCGGTTTTCTGCGGTGTTCGCTAAATTGGGAAGAAACGGTATTGCCAAACCTGCAGAAATTCATACCCTCGGTTCGTAGCTGCTCAATCGATCGCTTGCTCCTTGATGCTATGCTCTATAGAAGCTTGATACGAAGTCCCTGTTCCCAGCTCTCTGACCTCCCCCTCCCCCTCCCTTTCCCAAACCCCCTCACAATCATAAAACTCTGCCTTAAACTTTCCGGATTCCTTTAGGTACCTCTACTCCGTGCTGTTATTCAACCAGGCACGAAAGACACCCTGGGCATGGGTAATAAAATTTTCCCCAAATTGGAAAAGGCAACGGTTCAGAAAACTCCGAATCCTCGAAAATGAAAATTGTCTAGAATTTAGAGACGATTGATGAAATCGCCTCGAATATCCGCTCCGAAATAATTTGAGACTTTTTTTTTACCCTTACGCTCGATGTACCCGGCCAATTTATACCGGCTTTGATCGTGCTTCGGAAATACGCATCTGGCCCAGCATAGGTTTGGGCGGTCTCAAGGCCAAACGGTCGCCATCGTAAAGTCAGTGGGGTTTCTGTTTCTATAGGACGTCTACCTGGCAGTGGTATCCTGAGATTATCCTGCGCAGAAGTTACAGTGGCGTAGGCCAAACGAGTCTCGAAGATATATCAGCGCGAAATAGGGAGAAAAAAATGAAAAAGTCAGATCCGAGAATAAATTCTCCGAAAATAACCTCCAGATTACAATTCAGACTCTTTCGTCCACAGAGCAGTTGCTCCGCAAACTAAATTCGCCAGTTTGATGTGGTGAAATGAAATGAAACGTTTGAATGATCCGTGGGAATTTATTCTGGCCATGTGGTCATCTCTAGTTGAAAAGCTAATGAGCCCTCGTTCCGTCGCTCGTAAACAAACGTAGTTGTTCATGACGTCATTTGGCACGGAAACGCGTTAATTTATATGGCGTTGGTGTAACATGTCGCTATCAAGTTCCTCGCGGTTTACCGACTAATTAAACTCCAGCCGGACAACCGAAGGACATACAATTGTTCCCACACTCTGCCTAAATTCTATGTGTACTCGGACGAGAGTCAAGACAATCGGTGAATGATAAAATGAGACGCGTGCCAGCCACGTGTGAAGAGGAAGTTAATCGTTTTCTTTTTTACACCACATAGAAAAGTGTGTTTGTGTTGGGATGATCAGTTTATACCCAAGTAGCTGTTCTAGGTCTCTGGACACTCATCGATCATTGGGAGTCTTTGTCGCGTCATCCTGCATGACGGTTTCCCTTCTTGTTTATTTAGATGTCCACTCACAGGTCCTGTCAATATGCATTAACTAATAATCCTTCAAAAAAAAATCTTCATCTCAAAAGGTCAAAGACCCTGGCTGCTTCTGCCTCAACGCTGCATCAAATATTCACCGGAATGAAGAAAATTCCTCGCCACTCTTAAACCACGGGAGAGGACGTTGAATTCGTTCTTTCGGAAGCATAATTCAAGTTCGCGAGAGTAATCTTAGCTCCTGTAGGATCAAAAACCGCGCAGAATCGGTGGACGAGTCTCTCGACGAAAGTAACAATGCGCCGATGCAGTTGCATCGAGTTCCGATTTATAAAAACGGTGGGCGGTGTGCATCGAGCTGGCCCATCGCACAGGGATTCGGAATGCGGCCGGATCGTCCTTGATTGGGCCTCGCGGCGGGTTCAAGCACTCCTATATCGCCTGACTTGAGATCAAGTATCGGGAAGGTATCGCCGATTTTGTATTATAAGCGTGTATTCCGAGTCCGTAATGTACAGGTATATAAAGAGACGTTAAATTATCCGTACAAAACAACGTTTCTTCGGGGTCGTCGCACCTTCTCCGGCCCCGTCTGGCGAAAGCACGTGTGCAAAATGATAATTTTTTCATCCACCTGACTCATTAGAGCACAAAGACCTCGGTTGAGATTCGATTCTCGTTTTTATCGATGACTCCTGCAGCAGATTTTCCGCTTCTTGTGAGTTTTGCGCTTTTTGTCAGTTCAGTGGATTAGCTTTTCGAGTTTCCTTTCTTTATACCCTAATATTCAGACTTGAACGTATCTGTTACCAGAATATTTCTAAAGACGGCCATAATGCGTGCGCGCGCAAATTCTATACGCATGCCTCTAGTGAGGGTTGAAATTACCCCTCGGGGACATTCGCCGATTTACCCTCCATTGTGTATCGCGGCCATCAGAGAAAACGCTTTCGGACTCTGCGATTATGAGATAAATCATCAAGCTTATCTATATCACAAGCTTTTTCACACTGTATTCAATGATTCAACGATATCGTTCAAAAAATTGCCAATTCTTCTTCTAGAAGCACTACTTTCAATGAATTTACTGAAACGATCTTTCGGCTGATCTGGAAATTGAGCCTGAGCCGTAATCCCCGATCATGCTTTCATCTCCGAAGGGGGTCGACGCGGAATTCTGACTGATTGTCACCGAGATAAACTGGTTCTGGTTGACTTGCGTGACGTATGGAAGCTTCGTAACGATTGTGAGAATGTAATGACGGTACTTACGATTCGCGTGAACAGCCCTTATCACGATTGAGTGACATGTTGATTCTACGATGAAGAGAGTCTAGTGTGTAGAAATAAGGTTGTGGACGCTGCTATGTCACGGATCGCTGGTAACAAACTCACGAATCCCAGCAGGAAACAGAAGCGTAGGGCTGCGCGCGCGCTTTTGGAGTTTTACGAGTTCGGCGCCGTTCGAGTCTGCGTGTCTATGGCGACGCCGGGTGACTCCGAGCGACGCTACCCGACGCTGGGCGTCACCTCGAAGCTTTGAAATTGAATGCTGAAGCATCACGGCGAGGGGCGAGGGACGAATCGACTTAGGAGGCTCTAATTTCGACGATTTCAAACCAATTCTCTTCTATTTTTACTCTGATTGATGATGAAACGCTCTCGAAGAGCCGAAACGGTTTCGACCTCTTCGTACGGCGTCTTCCTGACGACTGCCTCACTCGTTGCCTCCTCGAACCTCGACGGTATGAACTGCCATTAACATAAATTATCATTGGCGACAGTAGCCGCGCCGTCGAGGCAAAACCACGCTTGGTATAACTATAGATAGTTCGGTTCTCTCGGTTTTGGGGTCGGTCATAAACCGTCCCAGGAACCCGCGAGGCGAACTCGACAATAGATGCGAAGATGTGGAATGTACTAGTACCGGGCTATAAACCAGACGGGAAATAGCACATCGGAATTGACTTCCCTTTTCTCTCATTCGAATGCATCGACACGCTGCTCGAATAAGTTTTCTGCAGAACCGTTTTCGTTTTATGGTAACACGACTCTTCTTGTTTGTGCTGCAAAATCCCTTATGTCTTTTTTTTTGTGTAAGAATCACGAAGATCGTCTCACGGCTGTGAAAACCATGCAAAGAATACGAGAATAGCGTTTCACCGGTTCTGGCTAATGTCACACTATGTACACAACTTTGAAGAAAGGCTGCGAATGTTCTGGGTGATTCTACAAAAATTGGAATTTTCCGCGGCCCTCGATTTTAAGAGAATTGGAAGCATGAATAAAAATGATTGCTTTACCATAATCGTAGGAAAATAATCTTGGCTACGTGGCCTGCACGAAAAAATACAGGATTTGTAAATTTTTTTCACTGAAAATCACTCAAAATGGGCCGAAATCTCAGTCCCCTGCCATGTCACAATCGCAAAATTGCGATAACGTATAGTATCTACAAGAAAAACAGTGCAATTTCATTTTATCTCACGCATGTTCCCTACAGTGCATATATTGTAGTCTACGATTATGACATTTTTAGTTTTGTTGTTGTCTTTGTTAAAATTTTATAGCGACAGTGAACTTGGTCACAACTTTTATGATCTCAGTCCCCTGTCGTTAAAACAACTGAAAAATTTCTATATTACGCGTGTCCGAAAATCAAGTGCTGTTACTCAACTGAAGTTTTTGTAGTAAAGTCAACATATATGCAGTTAATTTTGACCCCAAGCGAATTTGCTCAGTTAGAATCGCGCTTCAAGCGCGAAAACACGTAGTGGTACCAGTCAACAATTCAGTCCCCTGGCATGCCTTATTTATTGAATGTGTATACTTTTTTATTTCTAATTCGCTGTATTTTCATCGTAACTACGATGCAAAACTGGATTTACAACCATTCAATGTAAGAGTTATTTGATCGCGAGTTATCTACGTTTTTCTCCCAAAATCTCAGTCCCCTGTTCTCAGTCCCCTGTATGAAATTTTTGCAGGGGACTTGCAAAATTGAAGTTCGTACATTCTGTTATCATTCATGTATGTTATGCGAGCCAATTTCTGAGCTGCATTAACAAATATGGCTCGAAAATTACTTTTCAACAGGTACAAACGACTAAAACATTGCTTCATCTGAAAACCGAAAACAAAGCAAGTGAGGCATATTTTAGCAAAAAATGGACGCTGAAAACACTTGATATCGAAGAAATCTTTGGTCAAGTATTGCCTAATTTGACAATTATTGTTTAAATACACAATATTTCTATCAAATTCTCAGTCCCCTGGAGGCATTTTTTCGAGAAACACTGTCAAAAATGTAAATACATAATATTTTGACTGGCCCTTTTCGTAACAGTGATATATGATCGTGTGCTATGAAAAAAAAGCAATGACTGTAGTTGGATTAAATGAAAAACTCTGAGGACAATTTTCGGGCCAAATAATTCCAATTTCTGTAGAATCACCCTTCTACGAATACATGTGCTGCGTTACGTGACAACCAACTTTCCCAGAGTTTCTTACTCCTTTTTATTTTCTACGACCAATATTTCTGAGAGAAGTTTTCTTGTCTACTGTGGTACGAAAAAGAAGAAGGTACTATACTGAGTATGACATGGACAATGATGAATTTTTATTTTTTTTTGCTATCTCATTGTGTGCCGCGAAAGTAAATTTGTCGAGTCGTACGCCTGGCCTTAAGACACATTTCCTACAATGAATGACGACCTTGAACTTGAACTGGTATTCGAATCGACACGGTGCATGAAACGGTCAGCTGTTTTGAGAACGCAAAGTCATCGTGGATGTGACCGTCGTCAGGTTATTTCTGTACGACTTTGTACATACTTCAAGACAGAAAGTGCGCAATATCCAATATTCGAGCCATCGGCATGTTCTGTGCATTGAAAGTTGTCAAACAGAAACGACCGATGAGATTTTTACGTTGCTAATTATCAGGAGTCAGAAGCATTCTTAAAATTTCAGCAGTAGCTCCGTTCGATCGACGCTTCTGAGCCTACTTTCTATTTTCACAAGCTTCTAAATCTCCTACAACGAAGGTACGAGAGAGCTTTACCACTTGCAGGAAAGTTATCCACGGATGGAAACAGGACACGCTACCACAGGTCGATATCCCGTGCCTCATGGTCACGGACGACCTTCATCCGGTCCTCGAGGTCTCTGCCAGAACCCTCGAACACCGAGGAATGGTATACCTGAGGATTTTCTTGACAGGGTTCACAATGGGCTCGATAGGAGGCCAGAGAACTTTTGACACAGCAAATGGTAAAATCTGAAAGATACTTACGATTGGAACCACATTTGCTTTGCATGGTCACAGTGTCATTGTGCCCGTCAAATCCTAATTTTATCAAAAGACCTATTTCCTTGAACAAGATATTCAGTTATTCAATTGTGGAGAACAGGATGACCTTGAGATTGAATCAAATTTAATGATAAGATTGACATCGAGCTTTGTACGTTGAAGACATTCCAAAAACCATGATATGATTACAATGAACGCGTGTATAAGAGAAATATTGAGCTTGAAAATGTTCATTCGCATTGTGACGTCACAGTGGTCGACTGCAGGTAGTCGCATTTAGCGTTTCAACAGAGGGTCAATTTAGAGTGTGTGAATGGTGGACTCCTCCCTGGGTGCAGTATCCGTAACCAGAACGTCCCACCTCTCACCAGTGTAGACTCCCACTGGCAAGTGACAAGTGGTTTGATTCATGATGGCTGCCTCACAAGCGTCGTGCCATCTCTCGAAAGCTTTATATAACCTCATCGTCAGACCTGGTACCTTCTTTCTTCCGGTCGATACTGCAGATGGATGGACGCAACTGAGCCATCTGGCATCGACATTTGGTAACACTCGTACGAAATTTGTTCAGTTTAAAAGCTCCGTCCACAGATGGCGGGCATTCTGATTGTCCTGAGCTCAAAGTTTAGACACGGCTCACGTGCTTATTCTTGTTGTGACAGAAGTAGGAATCGAGAAGCTCGAAGCAACTCATTGAGCAGAAGATTTTTTTATTGATTTATAGAGATTCGATTCATTAGAAATGGAGCCGGATGTCGAAGTCTTGAATTTTGCATCAAGGATTTTACGTAGCGTTATAAAATAATGTAGATATGAGTTTCTGAGAATTTCGCTGATGCCGCAACAGGCGTTAATATGTTTGAGATATTGGAGCGTTGATATTCCCAAAGCGTTATTTGATAGGAGCGTCATACCTCGGATGGGTAGGCGGCGTCCTTTATTATGTAATAGCCTTTACCTCCCTGAGAGTCTGGTTTCTGTATACCTATGGATACCAGGGATACCACAGGGTATCTAATATACATCTAAACCTCGGTCAGCAAGTGTGTGTATCCCACCTCGCGTCATATCGCGTTAGTCTACGTCCCTTCTGCCAACCTGGATGCTCCCAAGGGCACAGACAACGTCGTATAGTTACAGGGGTGTTTCCCCGTGTATTCCGGGACAGGTTAACGGACGTGGCCGGAACGGGTTCGGACTAGGAACCGACCGCCTTTCATTGAAGATGACGTTGACCTCCCTCATCCCAATGAGAGCTTCCGTCACAACGAGTCTCCGCGAAGGTCGTCGCACAGAAATACTTGTCAGACTCTTTGACAGAATTCGAATGTTTTCCTTACGATTTTTCATTAAGCTCGGCTGGATGTGAAGAGGTGTTCTCGTTAAAGAATCGATGTATATATACATGTTGGATGAGTAAAGAGATGAAAAACAAAAATGATAATAAAATGGATGGAGATGTTTGTGGGTGCAGGTCGAGCTCTTCCACTTCCTTTTCGCTTCCTATTCGCTTCTTTCACTCGTCCGTAACCCCTCCGTCTCTGAGTTTCTGCTTGAGTGATGGATATACCCCCTCCATTAACCCCAAGAAGATCCATACAATTCGTAAACCGAAAGGAAAACTATTTCAGTCTTAAAAAACCGTCGAATGAATTGTAAAACTTGTTTGTATCGATTCAGAAAAAAAGGTCCCCGGTTTTTGTCTTCGCCTCCTCATTTGCAAAGAGTTTCGTGTTACGTTCCGAGTATCGTTGTGCGAAACTATTACAATTCCTGGCGTTGCGGGGTTCGGCGAGACCTCCCTTCGTCCCTCCCCCCGGCATCGCTCCCGTCAAGGGAGATTTATGGCAACTCGAATTCCTCGACTACTAGTCGGCGGGGGTGAAGCGAACTGAACCGGTCGGGGGTGTGAGGTCTACGTTGGTGTGGCGAAGCGCGGATGCGGCTTCGCGAGGGCGAAACGGAAAACGGGAACCGGGGAACGGGGAACGGGGAGTTCTCTCGTCACTCTGACGTGACGGCCACAGAACTCCCTCGCTTCCACCCGGGACCCAACGCCGATGGCTATGCTTCCGAGGCTCGATCTCGGTGAAAACAGTCGTGGCCCCCCTGTTCCTCATCCTTTAACTCCTTCACGCTTTACCTCGCCCCGGAGCTACTCTTTGACTTTCCTGCCTTATTATACCTCAAGAGTTGGTGACAGCCCGACGACGCTTTACGCTTCGCAAAACCTTTGAAGAGTCGAACGTTACCCAGACTGCAAATTTAACTCGTTAAATTACGTCGATCTTGTAGTTCCTTCCAGCTATATATACTACGTTCAAATATTCCAATTACCTTCAAGACCCTCATGCAATTTCTGAGGTATACCTACTCTTCAACATCTATGTGTGGGTTAGCCACTTACTTCGACATGACTTTGATCAAGTAATTTCAATTGGCTTCGTTTCTTTTCGATAGATTCAGGACTCAGATAACCCTAACACCGGTACCTCTCTCCGATTCATCGATTATGTGGATAAATTTACCATCCTGCGTTCCTAGCAGTGTCTCTGAAGAAATTGAGGGTGAGGCTACCGTGAATCTTGAGCAAGTGTGTAGAAATATTGGAATAAAAAATTGTGTTACCAATTTTTTGAAAAGATTTTTTGTTCTTGCATTTTTTTTTACAGACGTTAGAACGTAGATGGATGGACTCAGTCTGAGGGCATGGCTGGAGCTACCGGCTCTCATCAACCCCGCCACCGCCATTCCCCCATACCAAGAACTGAACTAATCAATAAACAATTTATCTAGAAGGAATCTACCCCTGATTGAGTTACGATTCACTGATTTCTTTATACTCGCGACGGTCTCCCGACGCCAGTAACAAAAAACCGCAAAAACATTTCGGTTATACTCGACTCTACTGTCTGGATCTTTCGCCCTCTGTATTCTCTTTCGACCATTTTCTGAGTACTCGTTGCAGCTCGCGGCGAACAAGAGACTCCGAACCATTTATGATAATTTTTTTTACCCTAAACGTTTTCTGGCCGCAGCTGTGTTACTAGAAAAAAAAAGTAATTTGGGGCTTTCATAGTGACCATCGGACTCATTTTTCTCAACTCGGACAAATGACCGATTTTTAAAAAACACGGATCTGAACTACGAGTGGAAAACGGAAGCACGTGGGCGGGTCACGTAGGAAGATGAGAGGCTCGACCGCGCGCGTTAAGAGTTATCTCTGTGTAGGTATAACGCCGCGCGCTTCATATATACGTCTCTATATCCCTCTATGTAAACAGGTATAGTGGGTACATATAGATCAGGGAGGGGATGGTAGGGTAGTACACAGGAAATTTACGAGATAACGGCTCGCGCGTATTCAACCCTTTATCCCTTCCTCGCTCTACGGATCAACAGGTGGTTGTTTCGGCCACGTTTATACACCATAATGGTGCATCGTAATTCATAATAACCTAATTGATTTATGCCCCTCGTGAAAGTGGCGAGTCTCGCTTCATCTCCTCAAGAAATTAGGGGTAGTTTCTTCCCTTTGTTTTCCAAACTCTGACGCTGATGTGTATCTGCAGAAGGGTAAAATGGCTAATTACCTTTTTCGTTTTCACAACGGTCTCGACGACCTTGCAGACCTCGGATGGTCAGTTGAAAATTATTGCAAGGTTTTCTGGCTATGCAAATCGAGGACGTCCCTTTGTACCTTCATTGGCACCGGGTACTTACGCGAATATCGTGCAAAAGGGTTCCGCTTGTAAATCACTAAAACCTCGCAGACAAGCCTTCCGCTTGAAACCCTTACTTTTATTCCTTTTTCCCCATTATACATATATATCCTTGCCGGTTTCCGCCCGAACTCATCCCTCACAAATTCTCTCTGTGTGCATGAACTTGGGAGTCTGAACAATTTTTTTCGTTTTTCAGTAAGAACTAATTCAAGTTCGGAGGTTTATGAAAAGCTGTGGAACAAACGTAATTGGAAAAGTGAGGAAAGTAGGAACATCGCGGGTCCGGGTGAGCCGGGATCATCAATTTTTGTCTTGCGAAAGAGCGTAGAATAGAGGTGCACACCTCGAACCCTACCCTCACCGCGTCGAATCCACCCGCGAGACTTTCTCGTTTTGTTTGTCCTTCTCTTGTTCCCGTTTCTCGCTCCTCTCCTCGTCGGGTGTCGTTCGTTATTACATCTCGGAAACTCGCAGATATTTCGAATTCCAAGTGACGTCTAAACGCCGTCTCGTCTGAGAAGGGCTTCAGACGAGTTTCGTCCCGAGCGTAATATGCTCCGACGTGTATCGGAATGTCGTCATTAGCTGGACGATAATTGACACCGAGTATCAGAAATTATTCAGCTCGAATCGCGGATCCTGGCTTTAGCCCCAAAATCTATTCTCTGAATTAAGAGATTAATTAATTACACCCAGCACAGCACGATACGCGTGGCGAGTCTTGTTTACAGAGGCTCTTACTAGCGTCGGATGAGTTTGTTTTTTTGTCAAATTTCTTTTGATGAAAAAGAAATAACCTCCTCGACTATAAATATTTGAAGAGTTTAAGCGATGAAAAAAATGGTAACGCTGGTCCCCCTTTGTTTAAAGATCTTCTTCTCCACTTCGACTTCTTCTTCTTCTTCTTCTTCTTCTGGTTCGAAGCGCGGGTGCACGTCTCTCAAGAAAAGTATAGTTATATATAGATGGTGTATACCATCACCACATAAACCTAGATGGGTAAGTATGTATATATACACGTTCCTGTCACTCAGAAAGAATCAGCCGCCACCAGCCACTCCGATCTCTTGGCAGTAGCCGCGGTACCGCAACCATCACTGGTACAAGTTCAGTTTCAGCATGTACTACGTTGGATGAGGATGAAAAGAGAGACTTTATTCGAAAAAACTCACGGACTACACCCTGCAGTCTTCGGTTTGTACCAACCTGAACATTCCTGCATGCTATTACACGCTGGAGGACTTTTCGAGAGACGTTTTCATGTATCTTTTTCCTTTTAAAATCCCAACCAGAAACCAGCTCGAGCCCTAATCCGCGTGTACGATACCGTGAATACTTCGCGTACATGGAAAAGCTCGACGCGGTCTCTTGAAGACCTCCTGGACCGCATGCCTAGCGATCCGGTCACGGCAATTAAAAATCGTCACCAGGTTCTTAGCTGTACGTGAGAGAGTTTAACTGCAAAAATGACGTATAAGTGGTTTCTGTGAAAGTAGAAAACCGACAACCGCGACACCGAAAGCTCGCGGCGCATTCCCATCGTCGAGTAGAACAAGAAGAAGAAGAAGAAGAAGAAGAAGAAAATAAGTAATTCCGGGGTCAGTGGATGAGGAAGAAGTCAGAAGAGAGTGCAGCGATTGTGCGAGTTTTGGTAGAGCGATAGTATAGACGGTATAGAGAATCGTGAAACGGGATGCAGAAGATGGTAGTTGGAGAGTATCGCATTAATAAAACATTAAGGTTTTGTAGACGATGTATCGACGTAGCGTTTATATTATCTTCTTTGATGTCGACATGTGAATTGGAGAGATTTGTTATTCAGACTCCGTACAGGAGTGTGCTGAAGTCTTGCTCCGCTCCGTTTCTGGACAGGCCAAGGCAAGGACAGTAGACGGACATGCGGACGGACAGAGACGAGCGACCGTATAGTCGTACAGAGGTACAAACCTACATATGTATACCTCTGCAATACTTTTGTTTGCGACTCGCATATAGTAACTTCCGAAGTCTTACAGTGTGTGGTTCCGTTCGTTCAGCTGTCACTCGATCTCATCTCGTCTCAAACATTCGGAAATCATCTTGACCGGGACCAGTATCGACATTGAACCTTCTGACCTGATCCGCGTTCAGTATGAACCTAGAGTCTCAAATGTGTCGAAAGGGTCTGGAACCTCACTACTGCACTCCTCATTAATCACTCAGCGGTATCAATGACTGACTGAGTGACTGCCGGCAGGCGAGAGGTATTATACACCCATTGACACCAGGACCTCGTCCCTGCAACCACCGCGCTGAGTAACTTCTGAGGTAAATGGCCCGGTTTCTGACATCGATAGGATGTCAGCTTGGGTCATAGACTCTTCTGGATCAGCGAAAATTATATGAAATCACCAGTATAGCCGAACGATCACGATGATTCCAATTGCTTGTTTGTAATTCAACTCCCGCATGATGAACCACAGTCAGAGATGCAGTCGAAGTGTAATTATGAGATGCAAATTTATATTGAACGAATCGAGAGTTTCTGTTTCGACGACAAATACGTTGATGCAAAATAGCATTGGGATTTGGTGACTCAGCTTCATGTCACACTTCACAGTCACTTTTATTCATCAATGATTCGTTTTTATTTCAGACTTTGGACTATAGTCAGCAGTTGGACACGATATTGTAGAATGAAGTAAAGAAATTTATTTTTCATTTGCTTCATTACTTGCAAAATCAAGTGTTCAATGAAAGAAGAATTTTCGAGATCAGGTCCAAAGTGGGTTATTATGTGACTCAGGTGCTTGACAGTCACTTTTCTTCATCAATGATTCGTTTTTACTTCAGACTTTGGGCTATATTCAGCAGTTGGACATGATATTGTAGAATAAAGTGAAGAAAAATGGATTCTGCTTTTATTTTTCATTCGCTTTATTACTTGGAAATTAAGTATTGAATGAAAGAAGAGGATTTTTTGAGAACAGGTCCCATGTGGGTTAACGGTGCCAGTGATAACGGTAAACGATAAAATGACGTAAACGATGGGATATAATCGCATATGGATATGAAATAGCATGTTAATATTTCCCATGTGGCACGTTGACATCTAGTATACCGCGATAAATTATTATTAATATTTATAGAATTACGTACGACACTTGCGGTGAACAGCGAGTATTACATGCTAAATCCGGGCGGCAAGTGCGTAGGACGGTCAGCGGGGAGCACAGCGCGTCTCCGACACCGTGGGGCCGTAAATAACTCAAGATTGCGTTATCTGAGGACCCGAACCGCTCCGGCCCGCCGGCCGAAACTCTCCGCATGTGATCACACAGGTAACTCTTAACTTTGGACCCACCAAGCATGGTAGCCATCGGGGCACCGATCCTAGCATCTAGAGTCTGCAGTCTGCACGAGTCTAAAGATTCTTTACCCGCTTAAAAACGTGCCAGCCAACACTTGATTTAGGAGGGCAACCTGAATTATAATTATTTAAACTATGCGATGCCGAGGCGAACGCGAGACTTGAAAAATTTTCTCTTACATGCTACTCAGTCTAGCTGCTTTTGACCGAGTGATTTAATACCCTCGAACTAAAATACCGAGGCTTTTTTTAATCGAGTATAGTAGTAGCCTCTTCTGACCGCTTATCGAATATCCATCCAAACTTTTAACCCGGTAGAATCAATTACTCCGAAGGGCTAAACGAAAACACTTGTAACACGCGCCCCCCTAAATTTATACAAACACATAATGTCACGGTTGAGCTGCTGTTTCGTTACGTCTATCGATAATAAAACCAAGATACGATACTCGGACACATCCGATCCCACCAATATCTGCCCAATCATCGGCGGTAGCTTGAACAAAAACCAGTTTCACGAAGCGTGACTCTTCCCAATCGCGGCTCTCCTCTTCTTCGGCAAGGGTGTCACTCGATCGACCCCCCGCAGTTGTCACGTGATCTTATCACCTCTGGGGTCAGGTATCGTTGATAAATTAACTAGAATCGAATTGATCCCATCTTATTTCTGTCCTATAGATTTGCCACAAATGTTTTTCTCTCTCTTGTTGCAGAAGCTAATTGATTGGGGGTAATGATTGAGATCGTTGAATTTTTAAGACGTCATACCATTTAATAATTACAATTTAAGTTATATAATCATATGATCTTACACGTACGGTGCTCTAGGTTACGTAGATGTAGTAGGTAGGTATTTAGTTTTAGTCTATTTACGTATATTACATGGAATGAAGTAACATTTGCAAACGCTACGCGAACGTAATACTTGAGCTTAAACTTAAGTAAGTGAACGCACCGCGCACGCCTCTAAAATGGGGAGTTTTCGATTATTCAATATACAACAGTTCAATATAAAGAAAAAATAAAAAAAAAAAACAGAACAAAAAACCTAACATAAAACAATCAAAGAATTTCAGGAAAATACACACAAGCTAATATCCGAGGATAGGAGGAGAAAACTCGTCATTTTTAAGAGGGTGCGTGAGAATTATTTATACTTTTTCTTCTCTCGTTTTCTCTCTTATCTTGCACATCTATATATATATATAATGTATGGGCGTTCATAGGTACGGAGCGTGTAAATACGACACGCGGCGAAAAACAATTTGAATGATTAATAAAACAAACAAAAAAAAAAAACTATAACGAAACAAATAAAATACAATATTAACACTGGACCAAGTCACTAGCAACAGACTCACTCTCGATATAATTATAATAATTACTATTATTTAGTTTATTTAAATATGTCTATTATACCTGACGCAAACGAAGCTAGGGGTGAATTTTCGCGGGGGTTCGAATCTCGAAGAGAAAATACAATTTATAGCCTCGTTGGCGACAGGTACGATAATAACAATATTAATATCGCGTTATCGTATTCTTTTTTTCTCCCTTTTTTTTCGTTTCATCTTCAATTTTTTTTTCTTCTTTTTATTCTCATTTATTATTATTTTTAATAATTATGTACAATTTAATATTTCATTAAGTATACTTAGATCCCTGTATGCTTCCGAATTTGCTTCTCGTATCGCATAACCCTCCTCGTCCAACTATAACACGAGGTATACTAAACACAGAGCGACGGTTTTCGTATCACAAGATCCAATTACTCCTGGTCACGCATGCGCGTCGGCACATTAACATTCGAAAACTTGACATTCACACACGCATACATACCACATGTACTAATGTACAGACATTAGGGCCGTTTTAGCTACTAATTGGTAATTTATTTTCCAATTTATTAACCAATTAATCTGGTGGAAAACGGCCCGTTGCAATTCGCAAAAATACGGTCAGACACACACATATCTATATCGTATGCATACTTGCAGGAATTACCTTCTATGTCCATAGTTCATTTTATTTTATTCACCTCCTCTAAATTTATATATTCCTTTTTATTTTTATCTCAGAAAAACAATTTTGCTTCTTATCATTCGAAATGCCTTCGTACAGTACGTGGTGTGCACACTATATAATATTTACAGAGAGCGGTTACATCCAGCTGCCAACTATTTTATCAACCACGATGATTCGTAGGCAGAATTAGAATTTCCTAGGTGTTACTTTCAGTGAAAAGAATTTCATCGATCCTCATGTGATTTTATAGAGAATTTGATACAATACAGTCGGACCTCCTTGCCCGCAAGGATGATGCAGAAGAACGGAGAAGGACGCGTTTGATAAAATGCAGTCGGCAGTTGAAAAGTAATTTTCTTTTTTTTTCATTCGGGGTTAATTATTCAGTATTCTAATCACTACGCTTAAATACTATATTCGATAACCTCGCCCGCTGATAAATGATCAATCGCGTTATTATTATTTTTTTTATTCAATAAATATATTCAAGAAATTTTTTCTCAACGCGATATGATCACTCGGAGCGCGTCCAGTCTGTTTTTTCTTCGGAAATACGGCGGTGAATTGATGCAGAATTTTTTATTTTTTAATTTTTTTTGGCTTTTTCATTCTTAATCCGAATGTCGTATCCCGATATCGAGACAACGACATCCTCGAGAGATCGTCTCGTTCAAAGCTTAAAAGTTCTGCTCGCCGTACATCCCGGGGAACCGGACCGCGTGTGCTCCAAGCTCAGCGGGCGAGAATTCGTCCTATGTGGCCAAATGGGCGAACTGACCCGGGTGCGGGGCGAACTGATAAGGGTGACCGTACGGCGACATGTGGTAAGGAACTATGTTCATGCTGGCCATTTTGTGCTCCTTCTTCCACTTCATTCTTCTGTTTTGGAACCATATCTTTATCTGTCTTTCCGTTAGACACAGGGCGTGCGCGATCTCGATACGTCGTCTTCGCGTTAAGTACCGATTGAAATGGAACTCCTTTTCCAACTCGAGCGTCTGATACCTCGTGTACGAAGTCCTCTGTCGCTTCGTTTCTCCGTTCGCGTTCACCGTACCTGAAACAGAAATCACGAAATCGGTCAGTTTTGCGCCTTGGGAGTCGATCAGAGCTGACATTTTTATTTCTAAACTGACATTCGGACCAAAATTGATTTTGCTTCCACGATCTTCCAAAATGTTTTTTTGATTAAATACCGAATATTTTGGTGAAAAATACGTTGTTCTTCATGATAATAGTAAAAAAAAGTCTCACACAAATATTTGCAACAACAATTCTATGTGAAAGACTGTATGAGTCCGATTTGCTTCAAACTGTATGTTATTCTACAGAGCACTGGATTCATTTTGCACAGTTTCATCTTTCATCAGCCAGGAATATTTCTCAGAAAAAAGAACATGATTTTGTGCAAAAACACGACTAGGTGGTAGACAACCTCGGCAATGAATGGGTTTCACCTCGTGACAGCGATTAAAGGTTCGAATAACTTAGGACAGCCAATCATAAAACAAACATAACGTTGGTTACAACGCAGACGGTGTTCAGTCACCATGAGAAAGGTTAGAAATAGTTAGACTAGCCATTGAAGATTAGAACAAGTAACAATGCGGAAGAGGAAATATGTTTACCATCTTTTAAATTACGAAAAAGTACGAAAATGTTTCATCTTCTCAGAAATTCTTAGGACTATAAGACATTTCCCGAAGTATTTCCTTTCAGAAGTAGTTTTTTTTTTCTAGAAAAATGGGATAATAAGATCTTCAGACTATTTCTTTTCGACCCGATAACAAAAAATATTAGAAAATCGATTGAAGCCAGCTCAATGCTAGAAATAATTCGCAATAGCATAAATCACTGAATTTCGTCACGGTTTTGTCTATGAACAAGATGGCGATTATCTGGCACCGGATAATCCGGCCTCTCGTTAATTATTGCAACTGGCTAGCGGTGGCCTATGCTAGTACCTACGGCTGGCAGCTGTTTTGCCTATTTACTATGAGCACACTTTGACCATAAATTTAATATGCTTGCTCACATCTCTACTTTCCCCTTCCTCTTTACCACATAACTGTGTTTTTGCAACATTCACAGAAGTATCATAATCATGTTTCGAAGGATATTCGAAAGGTGGACACAATCTGTCTTTAATTCTAGAAAAAGTTTCGATGAATCCGCGCTCACCGCAAAACTCAGATAAAGTATCCAACCACTCAACGTTTCTAAATTAATTCTTGGAGAATTCTAGACTCTCCACGATTCTTTATCTTCGAAATTACTATATAAGATATTGTGATATATAAAATATGAAGAGACCCTTAAAATACGATTCTGATAGTAAAAGGTAGGACAACAATTTTTTCGGATGAAATTCTAGAGCAAAAAGTGTTAGTGCAAAGGGTCGTATTTAGAAAAAAATCACGAATTTTTCCTCTATTGTTTCAAAAACTCTGAATTCCGATTGAATTTCATACTTCTTCATTATTCCACTGTACAGAACTTGCGAACAAAATTGGAGAAAAAAATATCCATTCCTTTGCCATTGGAAACGACAAAAGGTCGTATATTTGCAGCTACGACCTTCTGTCATTTGATGTCATAGATCCAAGAGAAACTCTAAACTATTTCAAATTTGTCTTTTTCGACATAATTTTCGACAAATGTTTTCAAAATTTCCAGAAACTTCAACGTTCTTCAGTTTCATGCTCGTGGTTCTGACCAGAAAATCGCGTTTGCAAATATTTCCGCCACCAGTTTGCCTCGCGAGGGAAGCAGGTGTCGCTTGGTGGCAGCCCACAGCGAGCATCTATGATCCTGGTACATGTGTTGGTACCGGGTCTGGGACCAGCACGTTACCAATGCGGATATTAAAGAGGCGGCTCATTTACGGCAGTAATGAATACGCTATTAATAGTTCCCCACCCGACGAGTCGAGGTCGAAGGACGAGGGAAGGAACGAGACCGGATAAATGTTACGGCTGGCTACAGACCCACATAGGTGTGTAGCAGTGTAGGCAAAACCGCGTTACAGACGCACAATGTCCGTTTCATACGAAAATTAACGAGAGACTGAAGGGGATTCAGGTGTTTTCGCTAATGCATCAAGGGGAAGGGCGTACCGCCGCCACGTTGCATCGGTGGGGTGTGAAGAAAAAAACATTCTGCATAGACCGGAGTGTGAATGCGGTGCACGCGGTGTTAGTACCTTGCTAATGACTGTTATCGCTGTTCCCCCCGATGTGGCACGCCGACGCTGACTTTTTAATAAATCCGCGGTGGTCGCACGCGGATGTTGAAATTTAATGGTGTACCTAGCTCGGGGGCACGAGCACAGAACCGCTGGAAAACGGTGCTGTTATACGTCGAACACCTCGAAGGCTCTGCTTCAAGCCGAGAATTTCATAACAAATAGAATTGTTTTTTTCTCTTTCTCCCCATTTCGGAGTCGGTATTATCTTACGATAGCTGTAAACGCGGGTTCCGCGCGTTATCAGATTCAGGCTTATTGTTGAATCCCTGATTATTATCATGATTAATTATTACAACGCGGTTTACCGACCTCGGTGTGTATAGTCTACATCACCTGCAGGATCGACTTACTTGTTACACACGTACACCTATTACTCACGTTATCAATTACTTGACTCGTCATTAGAAGAAATTATCTCACATTTTCGTGTAATTATATTCGAGATTTAATTAGGACCGGGAATCGTTTCTTTCGACTAACAGAGTAGAAAATTTAGTGTTTCAGAAAGTCGGTTCAAAATTTTTGTATCGATTCCGCGTCATGATTTTTTATTCATAGAGTTTCTGGCAATTGCAAATCTGAAAATTATATCAGAATCGCAGATTTTCTGCACAAATATACTTCACATTCATTCACGGAATCAAAAAACAATATGGCGGAAATGATGAGCGCAAAAAATCGACTTTTTTCAACCTTTTATCCGTCGAAATGAACAAACGAGCCTTTTGCACAATTCAAAGACCTTCTTTGCACAGGATGTCGTAAGTCCTGGCTCATATGCGCTCCCTTATTCCTGATGGAAAGAGAAATAATCAAGTCGATTGACCCGGCATAAGGTCGTAAGTGACATTGTACGACTTTTTGAATTTTTGGAACGTGGAACTGTGAAAAGAACTCCAAAACCTTGACGGAAAACAAATTGAGAGGCAGAAGATCTTACTTTTTTGCTTTCAGGGTTTCAACTTCCTAATTTCTGAGTATTTATACACTTTTTCGTCATTTAGTTAGCGAATATATGATGGAAGAAGTTGAGAATTATACGACCTTATGACACTGAATGGTCTCATTGGTGCCAATGACTTCCTGCCATTACACACGCGAATTACCTGATTGAGTGATTGGAAACTGTGACCCCTTGAATGAGCGAAAATTTTACAATCGAGCCTTGTTACATCCGAATTTCCACGTCTTGACTGATTCAAAAGTTCTGGAAAATTTCCAAAGTTTGCTGAGGTTCTCAGAATATTTCTAGTAGTTCGTATAAAATTCTGTAAAAAGAATCGATGATTTTAGAACTTTCTTTACTCATAACGGATGACAATACTTCTGATAGTCGATTAAACGTACAATAATTTGTTGCTTTGGGTAAAAAAATGTCAGAATTAACGGAATATTCGAGTGAATTTCAGAAACCACAGAATCTACTAGCGCATGTAGAAATCTTTATATTCGGCCATCTCATGTTTTGTTTTTCGAAATTGTGTGTTCCAGCAGCTCAAGACAAAATAATTCGGTCAATTTTTTAATTCTTCCAATTGAACAAAAATCATGTGACGCGCTATGATATATTGATGGATTGAAAATAACAGTTATGAGGTGGCGAAAACACCGAATACAACTTGTTCATGATCACTTCAAAAATTGTCAGTTCGAAGTCAAATGCAATTTCATAGATTTATGCAAAAAATAATTCAGAATGGAGGCTAACTTTATTTTGAGAGATCGTCAAATACGGCCATAGACATCGTTGATCGTTGCCTACATCCGTCTGCCCATATATCAATCCCACGTTTGAACCACATTTTTCTTTCCTGCGTATTCTCGCGAGTTCATTTCTTGGCACGGTGAGAATCTTCAATAACAGAATCTCCCTCTGAACATTCTTCGAATCTCAATCTAAAATAACGTCTCGTGATTATTCTCTCGTCAGGTGAAAATCGATCGGTTTGACATCGATGAAAATAGGTACTCGCCGGTTTCGCAGGTCATGTCGGTCACGTGTCAGTCAGTGAGAGACAACGGCAGCTTCTTCTTTGCCGGAGGAGGGAGGGAGGAGGGAACGATGCAAATACACAGTCGGCGTGTTCTATTAAGAGCAAAACATAGTAAGGGAGGGCGAGAGGCAGGAGCGGGACGACGTTTCCTCGCCCGTCTCAGTGTCGAGTGACATCAGGATGGGTGACACGATCGCGCGCTTTAGTCGCGGGGCCGGGTGTCGGACACCTCTGCCCCGCCGTCTCTACCTCGCATACGTCGGTCCAGACCCGTCGGTCCGTCTGTCACCGAAAACGACGTTGGACTGTTAAGAATTTTTTCGAGTCAAATACAACCGATCAACACGAAACCGGGGTCGAAAATCCACGGAATTTCACTTTTTTATTCTTTCAATTTTCAATTTTCAATGTATCATTGATTGCTTATCAAAGATTCGGAATTCTTATCATCCAAAGTTCATTACACGTCGAAAAATGGAATTTAAAAAAAAATCACTTGTCGCAAGGTTTCAGGCGCACGGTTGATTCGATCATGTCTCTCGACGTCTCATTGTCTTCGAAGAGCAATCCTTCATCGCGTGAATGAGGGAAATTGAGTAAAAAAATTTTTAGACCAAGTTATCAGCAAAAGAGTGACTAGATTGTCGCTAAATTTCGATAACTGACCATAACTTATCACAGGATTTTTTTTTCGCAGTTTCCCTCATTCACATGATGAAGAATTGCTCTCCGAAGAAAATGAAAACCTTACAAGTGATTTTTACAAAAATCAATTTTTCGATACGCAATGAACTTTGGCTGAGATATTAATGATCCCCTTGAATCGTGTCTTTCGACTTTTTAGATTGTTGGATAATTTAGCTATGCTTCGAAATGACGTATCGCGTTGGGATAAACAAGTTTGCGCGAGGGATTTATCAGAGTCTTGATTACGGGAAACGGTGAATTGAATATATATTAATAATTCATTATATTTCTCAACTATTTAACATTTACAAGTCGTAAATTATTATCGCATCAGAGTGTGGGTACAGACCAGACTTTGGAGCATTGAGAAGAAAAATACATATATAAGTGCAGTAACGCACGTTTCATGTGTGTATGAAACTGAACGTTCTGGGAAAAAAATAAATGAAATACAAGAGCTAGTTTCAAGGGGCGAACCCCACAGCTCTAAGTAGTCAACAGTTTTCGAAATTCCGTAATTATTGACTAATGTTTAATGTGTTAAAAAGATTGACGATCAGACGAGAACTTGTAACTTATAGGATTTATTCGAACTCGCTTATTCCATCTGATATAAACCCGAACATCCGACTAATGGATTTTTCTATCTTCAAACCGACCCATGTGTCAAATTGAATTTAAAAAACCGTAACTTCTGTTGACAAAAATTTACTAAAAAATACTCGATCGATTTAAGGGACTTCGAGAGGAATTTTGGGGTTATCATAAAAATCAAAACACTGATAAGACAGACGCGATATAAAACTAGCTAGAAGTGGATAAAACGCAAATCATCTGCGCAGGATTGCTTTCTGAAAACGCCGCTAGATGGCGGGCTCGTTGTACTCAATAGTTACGTCATATCGTGGCGCGAAATGGAGACACCGTTTCAAAAAATTGCACGAGCCTTGCATCGTACGATGATTGATATTTCTCTAGTAGTTATTCATCACCAGAATGATTCGTTGCAACAATGAGGAAAGAAACTCAATTGGTAATACCGAGAAGTCGATATCGATGCAAAATCGAAACAACGGTCCGCATGAGTTATTGAAGAAAGAGAATGGGTCCACTGTGGCAGATCTCCCACGATCCCTACGTCCGTGCGTGTCGCATTCCGAGCGTGTATAAGTGAAATCTAGTACACACAGTGGTCAATATACGTGTGTTCGTTCACTTACATCAATGAAGAAAAACGCGTGAGCGTGTATCGTGTATTCGGTGTATTTATACGTATATGTCATCCATCTTTCTCTCTCAAGGTTCTGTTATGCGCGTATAGTCTCGAGTCTCATTCGACGTGGAGAGGGTTCACGTTCAGAAGTATGTTTTATCACTCCTCTGAATCTATCCGAGCGCGGGCGCGGGCGGCGGTTGATTGGACCGATTGAAAATAAGAAAAATCATCATACTCAGATCTTCCCACCGCCTACAAACTTTTCCAATATTTTTTTTTGTCGTACCAAAAAGTCGATTTTCTCTAGCCACCTGTTTCTGATGTTCTTTTTTGAAAGTTGACTCACATAGCGAGTGGGTCAGGTGATACGACGCGGTGCGTCCTTTGGGACGGAGGAAAACACGGCGTCGCGACGCGAGACACGCGAGACACGCGAGACACGCCACGCGGACACGGTACACGTACATCGAAAGGTTCGAAATGGAGCGCACATTGACATCGTGCCCGAGTGCTCATAAATAACCCGACCAGTTTACAGAGCTATTATACAATTATGATTACATCTGGTCCACTAGGTGGTCCAGGCTTCAGACCGGACAAGATATGCTGCGAGAAGCTACACGAGAACCTATACTTTCTTTTACGACTCGCCTTCGGTTGACGTGACCGTTTTTAATTATTTTTTTTCAGTTTTTCTAGAGATTTTTTTCAATTTTCATGATTTTTTAGTCACCTCGTCCAGTTTTTGATGAAAAGCGAGACGAGCCAGGCGCGTGTCTCTCGCTCGAAAGATCTGTCTCGAGATCCGTGATCTGAGTCTACGATACACGCCGGGAACAGACGGCTAACGTGTATCTCTGGCGTGCGGCCAGAGCAGGCCGCACCTTGGTGCTGGGCGGAGGATGGAGACGGTCTGCAAATCGGGCGAAAACGTGGAAGACGTTGCGTGTTTTAAAACAGGTGGGAAATAATCTGGGTTAATTTTGAACGTTTGAACGCGATTGATACAAGATATTAGAGCAGTTTTTTGGAATCGGCAAAACATCTGTGAGAAAACCGGGCGTTAATTGAATTTTGGTTCGCGGTGGATTATTGTGAAGCGTTTAAAGCGGCCAGAAACAAACCTATTTGCGTCAGGGAGCTTTTCTCGTGAGATAACAAATGATCGTGGCGCCCACCGCATCAAACTTCGGCATAAAAGCTTCGTTGAGAGCTGCGGCTCTCCCTTCTTCACCCTATTTCTACACCCCCCTGCGCTGCTCGCTACACTTTGCTACCCTTACTCTCTCTTTCCACACCGTGGAACTCTCGGTGATGCTGGGGGATGTTATCCCACCTCGAGTATCGTTCTCGAATACCCAACCACCGCTACTAGCAATTCCATTCCATGGATTGAAAAGCAATAATTTTTTGAATCTATTTATAACTGTCCGACGCAGAGAGAAAACGTCTTGGTAAAGAAGTATAGAGAATGAAAATGAAAACGAAAATTAAGTGTCTTATTTTCTGATCACCGATCCATCAATCACTGGTCTTAAGAAAAAATTATTTTCAATTTGAAGACTTCAATTGCGCGAAATTGCTTCGACCATGAGCATGCAGCATATGTACATTGGCAGTGCATGTCATTCAGAAAACGGAAGGATTATTATAGGCGTGAGAGTACTTATTGACCATGTGGTCAACAAATATATCGTTAGTAGTGTTTCCTGGTCGTTAAGCGAAACACGAAGACCGAACGACCAAGAGACAATCGCCTAAACGAAAGCACATCATAGACCGTGACCCGAGTGTCTTCACTTCACGCCAGTGTATAGTTACTCAAGATTGAATAGTGGAGATTTTAACCGAGCCATTTGTCACTGTGAAAGTGTCTCACAATAATCTTCGAAATGATGCTCTTCATATTTCACAAAGACCAGCGCAAACGATACTAAGATCAAACCAACTTAATTGAAGGCTATCATCATCAGGTTTGTGGACCAGGATCTACGTTCGGTTGAACTGGCTCCCACCCTAAGATTCGCCTCTTTTAAATTGCAGGAAACCCTCGTTCCGGGTCTGCGTCGACCTGAGCTCAAAAAACTGTCACGACGTACAGAGGGGTTGTTGGTGGCCCACGGAACGAAACCGAGAAAGAAAGAAAGATACAGCGGGGTGAGTTGAGGTGAGTGTATAGAGTCGAGGCAAGGAATGTTAGAGATGGCAGTGGAATGGAACGGGTATTCGGATCGCGAGGGCCACCGTGGCCAGAGAAATGGAAGAAGAGGGTTGCTCTCAAGGAGGTAGATGCAGCCACCAGCCAACGCGTCTCCATCCATCACACGCCAGTCCGATCGCTCGACACGCGGACTCCACTGTACCAAGGCAACAAGCCCGGAATGCGTAACCATTGGGCCCATCCGTCCCCCAAAAACCACCCTCTGAATGACGTAAAATGTGCGAAAACAGACCCCATCCCAGAAGCGAGCGAATCCTGACGTGTTTTTCAATTTCTGGAAGCTCCTTTCCTCCTCTGATCACGGCGCGGTGCGGTGGTGATATTAATTATCATTGAGAATTAATTCAACGATACGACGATCAGCTGACCGCCTATCTCTTACCCTCGGTTAAAGTAAGGGACTGATGTGCACGATGAACGGGAGTCCGACCCACACGAGATACTATACTGTACTATATCCCCCATGTGGTTGTGGAAAATTAATGATTTACCTTCGGTGGGAACAATACAGTCAGCTGTGAGGATTCTACGCTTGTGTACCTCGTGGTTACACGCGAGGCGAGTACGATAACATACAAATGTAACCGAGAGTTTATGCAGTGAAGGTAGTGTCGTTGGAAAATAGAGCAGATCGATCGATGTATCGATCGGGTTTATAGATTCGAAGCTAAATGTATGCAATCCTAGAACCTCCATGGACAGCTGCCTCCATATTCCCCTTACGGGAATCATTATTCTGCATTCTTAGCTCGGAGTTAAATGATTAATTAACCGGTACCACCCAGAAGAAATTTTTGCTAGCTTTTTTTGTCCTCAATACTGAAATGCTCGTTACTTCAGTATTTCAAATGTGACGGTTGTTAAACTAGTCAGCGTAACTTCATTACTTGGTCATCAGTTAGTATGCAGATTAAGTAACCATTCACAATATCGTTATTTGCCTAAATACCCGCTCATGTCACTGCGGTTAGTCCATTCAAGTGGTAATAAGATCATCGGTTCATCTCGTGTTATCATTCTGTTCAATCCGCAAGGTTGAAGGATGTGAGACACACCGCTCTAAATCTTCTGGAACGTGATCCGAATACCCTCCGCGACTAGTTTAATTTTAAAACTCCTCTTTCCGAAACCGATGACTCGGTGGACCGCTACTAGCGTTGGAAATAAATAGAACAAAAAAAATCTCCTCAGTCCCGAAACCGTATGAATCAAGTCGCAACATAGGTGCTCGATCTTTCGGCTATATCACGCTGAACCTACGGAGGACTGTCCGTTTTGATCGGCCCCAAAGTTCCTTCTGGTTAGGCCACTACACGCTCTGAGAAAACTACGGAGCACAAACTCGGGGTAAGCCTTCGCTGCGATTTATTTATGGCCTAGGGTCATCGAGGTCGCCGGAGTACACCCAGGACCGCCCCGACACGAAGCACTTTGCACTCTCTACCACCCACGGAATGAAGTTGTACATGTGAACCGATTTTCTCGTTTACCACTTTCCCCGTATTAATGAGGATAAACTCCAGCAGTCGGGATTATCACGTGCCCGTGTTTACTCCGATCAAGAGAATAAAACTAATCGCTGATTAATCGATGAAACTTGGTTCATAAATATTTCAGTATTATTTCTTCTTCTTCTGGGAATTGGACCTTCTGCATATAACGTGTCGACGACATGTAGGATGCTGTCTGCAGGGTATATTTTTGGAGCCTTGGAGTCAGAGAGCAAAGATGGAGATGTAAGTGGTTCATTTTGAGGCAATGAATGCTCTTTTAAACGAAGACGTTTCTCGTATTGTCCCATGTCGGGACGTTGCCTACGGCAATACACTATGTTTTTTTCTTCTCTCTTTCTCTTCTTTGACGGAGTGGGTCCATATAAGGACCCAATGTTACGCTTGCAGGATGAGTATAATGGTAGGACGAATCGACTTTTACAATAATAATTATATTATTGTGTCGTCGTGTTGCTCTGCGGTGATTGTGTTTGTCGCGTGAAAAAAACCGCGACCGGGACCCCCCCCCATTCATTGGGTAAGCTCGTAAATTTTCCTTTCCGTAGCGATCCTCCACGTTGGGGGGGCTTCCTGCTCCTGCTGATTCTTACGTCCTGAAACGGGAGAGACGAACCCTGCAGGAGTTTGGAACTAGGATCAAGGATCCCTATGGCGCCCCGAGGACTCAACGGTGCGGTGCTGCAGCAACAGGCTGCCCACTCCTCTTCTCCTCTCCCTGCATACATAGGGGTTCATCCCATTTGCAGTCGGTGGCCTCGATAGATATTTATATTCCAATAGCCGCCGATCCGTATCTTTTTAAAGTGAACCGGGGCACGTATGCACACGTATTACAGATCCTGCCTACGCGGTAATCGATCGAGGAGCTCCAGGGAAAGTGAAAATACTCATAAATGAGTAATGAACTGGAGAAGTACGTATGGAACCGCAACTTGCCGTCGGATCTCGTACGAGGCGTAATTTCATTTCGCTTCGACCGATGGTCTAGCGAGGAGTGATGATATATCCTCCAATATTTCTAGATCTCTTGCGGGGTTTTAGCCCCGTTTTTCAGTCCGATGTGAACATGGCTAAATGGTTGACTTAATGAAGGTAAAGATGACGCAATTCCCGGCACGCAAAAGCGCCATCTTTGTCTGGCTCATGGCCGAAACCAGTTTCGAACGTTTGACCCTTGCACCCCTGAGGGGGCTTTACCCCTACGAACTAGCAAATACGTGTCTTGGGAATTGTGTATTCGGAGTCACCCTTGCCGAGCCTTGGCCTGCCTTGACTCGACGAAGCCGCAAGCTGAGCACTGCTCAACGTTCAGCCTTATTTATTGCAGAATGATCAGGCTGTAATTATGCTCCTCAGACGAAGAGAGCGCCTTCCGCCTATTCCCCACTCAACCGGCTAATCACATTATTTATGTCTTAACCGCTTACCGTGTACTTTGTTTTGCTTTAACCTACTCGTCTGCTGGACTCTCAATTAACCTCGTAGTTTCTGAACTATGAAAATATTCCATTGTAATCAACGAGACTACCTTTTTGCTCAGTTTTTTTTTATTCACTCTCGGTATGGATACGAAAATTATAACCATATTTATCAAAGGGGAGAGGTTTTCATTCGATGCCAAACGTAAATGTGCCTGGTAAAGGCTAATGCTGTTAACAGCTTCGGCTCATCAATCACCATACAATTGGAAGCTTGGGATGGCCGACCAATCAAATCAAAGATGTTTAGAAATTTAAGCGTCCGTCTATTAGCTTAACCTGAGTGACGAAAATCTTATCGAGAAAGACACCCTCAGATTTTGTGTGGCGACTGCTTTCAGATGAATTAAACATCCCGATGTTTACGCATTTGAGATAATTTTTATCTCCTATGGAGCGACAAAGGCAGGCTATGATCTCGGAGGGGAGAAGAAGGAATCTTTGTCGAAGACTGGCTAAGATTGTTGAAGAAGCCCGAAGGACAGAGCAAGCCGAGCCGAAGCAAGGGCTAAGGAAGGGCAAAGAAGCCCCCCCGCCTTACAATGCGGCCTGATTTATGGCCTGGCGCACATACATAGAGTTACACACGATATCATAATACCATTAATTCTTCGTCAAATTCCCCGCTGACTGAATCATACTAGCCGGCTCAGTAAATCACGGGGCGACTAATGCGAACGCGACTTGCGCTGTCTTATCTTCTTTGACCCGCGGGGGCAGGTGGACCGTCCTCTTGCCAGCTATGTGTTTTAATGTTTCTTATTCTCTAGCCGAGCTAGACCGACTATAATAATTTTCAAAACTCTTTCATTTACCATTCGCTGCAGTATGCCTCCTTCCTGTCTCCCAAGTCTCTGGACTACGGGCGGAAATAATATAACACTAATCATTTTGCGCCGTGGTTAATCGCGTTGTACGCGAAACTGCTAATTGAACTCACCACGTTTTACAGTTTCTAACATCCTGTCAACGGACGTGGAGAAAGTTCAAAGGCAATGAGCTTGCGATATAATTGCGCTGAGAACCTGAGAATTCACGCGGTTTTTTTGATCGAATCCCGACTACTTAACACATCAGCTTATTCAACGACGTCTCAGCTTTAGCCCTGACCATTATTTTCTATATCTGAATCGAAAATAGTGTCTGCACGTTCACCGATTGCGTAACGCATCATTCCGAACCCATATTTTATTCACGATTCGATCATTCGCGAAGATAATCTGAAAGCTAGTCTGGGATTTGCGACTATTCGTCATCGAAGTGTGGAAGGAAAAAATTCATTTACTTTCAATCACACTATCTGGATTTCATCTTGTTTCTTATCGATAATTGCTCGATACACAATTGGCCAAAAGTGGTTATTGAATCTGATCCACCAGCTCCCACCACGGTCTTCCGTAAATCACGGTATAATCTCGCTGATCCAAAACGGCAATTATTATTTCAGAGAGAAGGCGAAGATAACGGTCTTTAAATTAACCCGAGAGGATCGGGGTCTTCCATTCGTCTTGTTTTTTTTTTTCCAATTTGTATCCGCTGAAACAGTGTTATAAAATCGTATCGTTTGATTAAACTTACTTTGACCGATGTGAACCCTTTTCATCCACGGATAAATCTGCGGAGGGTTACCACCACTCGCGTTTCCCTTGTTGGACGAGTTGTTTCCGGTGCTCGATGTACTCGAAGTCGAAGAAGCCGGCGACGATGCCGACGAAGCCGTTGTCAGGGTCGACGTTCCCTCACCGCCTACACCTCTCGAGCTACCACCGGGCGGCGATGCGGCCGATGCGGCAACGGAAGATCTCGACGAACTTCCGGGTGGCGACGTCAATCCTGACGTTTTACTCGTTCCGGCCGCGACAAGGGGTGTTGGACTGTTCCGCGATGTCGACGTCGTCAGATCCTGCGGGGAAGCCACGCTCGTCGACGACGTTGAATCCGCGTACTTGCAGCTCGCCGTTGACGGTACCGCGGGCGCTGGAGCGCCTTGAAGCAAAGGGGACGTTGGGTCCGGGTGGAGCTGCTGCGGATGATGCTGAGGATGGTGCGGCTGCTGCTGGGCGTGCATGTGCTGCTGCGAAGTCGCCGTTGCGTTTAACCTCGGTTGCGGTTGCAATTGCGTGTAGTCTATCATCCCCGTTGGTGCCGGGTGTTGCATGGCTGCGGCTGGCGTGGCGTAAGGATGCTGAGGATAATGTTGCTGCGGCGAATAACACGTGGGAGGATAACTTGTCGCGGCAGCATTTGGGTTGTAGTAATCGCCTCCCGCCGGAGAAGCGGCCTGCATAGGTTCTCCGGGTGAGTTTGGTGTCGGCCTCGGTGGCTGTTGGGGCTGCTGTCCGGCGTAGCACGAGGCTAACGAGTTGACGAACTGATAAGAACTCATATTGGGTAGAATCGTTCGTCTCTATGCTCTCGGAGAATTCTTTGGTCACTTTTTGTTCTTGTTGTCTTATCTGTTTTACCTGATTCCTCAGAGACCGCGAGGAACACTTGCCGAAGAAAAAGCGAGGGACACTTTAACGTCCATTTCGGTAATATGAGCCAGAGTTACTCTTCACTTCACTTTATGTTTATTTTGACACTTTATCATACGGACACGATTAACTATTCGATAATGAACGAAGGGTCACTATACGGCTAATAGAGTTTGTTTGAATGGCGAGAGCCAAGGCAAGTAAAGGCGGGTAGCCGAAAGTCGAGTTGGTTTACGACCGCCACGTGGCCGAGGCTATAAAACTGTCTTCCGTTTCTTTACGAGCTTAGGAGGCGCAGGAATTGCCTACGGGGAGCATCACGTCGTAAGATCCATTGATACAAAGAAAGGGGCCTTTGATAGCCGGCTAATTCGACGACACTAAATCGCGCACTCTGGTACCGATACAAACGATATCTTGTAGAAACCGTGTTAATTTCGATTTGAAAAAAAAAAGAACCCCGGTGGAGGAGCTTCGTCGCGACCGTCCGGGACGAGGACCAGGACTAGTGTAACTCGTTCTGGTGCCCAACGCCGCCGCCAGCCACCTCGGCGGAGGTGTTACGTCTCGGATTTGATAGTTTGTGTGTTTTTTTTTGTTTTTTTTTTATCAAATATTATCTTGCGGTGCGTTTAGTTTCGGTTCCGTCGTTGCGTGCGCGAAGGGCGGTCGGTATCGTACTGAGCCGTGATCTCGGGGGCCGGTGCGGTAGCGCTGTCACGTGCCGCGCTGCGTGTCAGACCGAGCGACCAATCCCAGTCGTCCGTCAAACCTTGATTGGTCTCTCTTGCCGCCGACGAGGAGTCTTCAACCCCGTTCCTCAGCTTGCCGCTGACGCCGCTGCCGCTGCTGCTTCTGCCCGACGTGACAAGGGTGGAGAGGGGTGCGCAGCATCGGCACAAAACTCGACGGTGGGGGTAAACCGACAGGGGGGCTAATGGAGAGATATTTGGGTGCTTCTGGTGGTGGGGACCAGGGGGAACGAAGAACTAACTCAACGACGGTTCCTATTTCGCTCTTACGTCAAGGGGCCCGCGCGCACGCGTCCCCCTTCTCTCTTATTGCGAGGGGACTCCCAAAGCTTCACCCGTTCGCCGGTCAATCCGCGGCCCACGGGGGCCCCGGATCGGGGATTTTCAACCGCTACCCGCGAACTTTGAATCTCACGGAGCGGTAGGACCGAGCATAAGTCAGCCCGGCAGTCGGGCGGCTGACAGTTTTATGAGAGTTTGATAGCCCGACCCGACTACGGTTCGCTCTCGCTCTCTCTCTTGCTCTCTCGGATGGACCGAAACGAGAGAGACGAAGGTATGGGGCTGGGGGCGAGGAAAGATACACGCGCACTACGCACAGCACTCCTTATTGTCCCATAAATTCGAACCTGTTGCGGACTGAACGTTGCGCTGGAAGGTGAGAGCTAGTGTCGGGTTAAGGATGAGACAAGGGCGGAATCACCACCCTCAGGATCAAACCGCGGGAGACTCCGGATTACGATTCGGATTCAAATACCCGAGTACCTTATCTCAAATGAAAGTCAACAACGCGGACAGAGAGACACGGGTACAAACTCTCGTAACTCACTGAACGAGTCTCGGACCTCTCGGACTCTTGGCGGCTCCCAGAGCAGAAGCACGTGTGACGTAGTAGCCAGTTGGTCAAGGGGGGGAAAGTCGCTCGAGGAGGCGGGGCTCTTTGAGCACTACCAGGCCTCGGTAGGGCTGTAGTCGAACTGGCTCCTCGGTCTAGTAATTTTCAAAATTCTTCAAGCCTTCTCAAAAACTGTGCGAAATCGATCAACAACAACAATTAAACCGCGGTTGTTTCAATTCTGCGAGGAATTCGCAACTTTCTATGAACCACCGTCGAGTAAGAAGTCGATAGCAGCGATGCGATACGGCAAGAAACGGTGTGTCGGTGTTTTTTAATTTTTTGGACCGTCGCGCCCTTTGATGCTGCGAGATTCGATGGTTGGGCTAGTGCGGCATTTGCTCACCAGATGTGGCGAGCGTGGCCGTTCCTGGTTGAATTGAGCCGCGCACCCGCCCCCAGAGTCCCCTTCCCAGTCGTCGTCGAACCGGTGCCCGAGTGTGCTATACATGGTCAGGATCCCCACCAGCCAGAACGCCGACGCCACCACCACCAACTCGGATACTCTCTAGTCTCCAGCTAGGAGTCATGAACACTTTGAGAAGGAGATACCTCCGCTATACCAGTGTACCCTTACCCCTTACCCCTACCCGTAGAACGCGGTGGTGAAACGCGCATAACGCATTTCCATTCTGGTCTGCAACGCGACAAGTGATACCAGCTCAGACACACAGCTGACTCTTATATTGTACTTTCAACCCATGAAAGCACAGAACTCAAACTTGAAGACGTCTTTTAGTTTCTTATAGGCGTCTCTTAGAGCTAAGACAAGACTTAGACGTCATAAAGTGGGACATTGGACGTCCATACGATGACTTCTAGACAACTTTGAGTTCTGTGCTGTCTTGGAATCCACTCGACTTACCTGGAAGATTGAAGCTCATTTTTTGTTTTGCAATCTATAATTTTGAGTCAGAGAATCAATAAACACGACGTGGAAGAAAAGTTTATACAATTTTGGAGCTTTTTTTATCGCAGATTTGATGAAGGGCAATGACATGGATCGTGTGTTCTCATTGGAAATGTTGAATGGAACGTTTAGTAGCTGCTATATGATTACATTGAATGGGTCTTCGGATGATTATTTCCGCAATATCCGCAGTCATCAGGTTGGCAAAGTGATCTGACCGTAATTCCGATGCTGATCAAGCTGTTGAGTGCACAGCTGACTTTAGCATCGCTATAGATTGACCAGCATGCATGGTGCAGAGTGCAACAGGTGTTAATAACGGACGTAGAGACTGACGATCCCGGCACACGACTTGGATCCATTCTAAATTCTGAAACTTTGAATTTACGATCTTCTGTAGCCGTAAACATGATCGCAAGCCATTTGGAAAAAAAGAAGGAACCCAAGCTAACAAATTACTAAGAGAATCTGTAAGCATGAATTTGTAACGCTTTCATTCAGACAGTGTAAATTCTCTTCAATGAAATTATTGTAGTATTAAAATAGGTGTTTGTGTTCTTATCTATATGCAACTAATTGAAATATTGGAGTTCTTCAGTTTCCACGTTACGTAACGGTCATGATATGGAATAGAAGCTGTGTGTGTTTGTGAGCAATGCTAGTTTTTACCCTTCGGTATAATACCGTGATGCCCTTCCCTCATCCCTTTTCCCCTTTTCGCTCTGCATCTGCTTTCCCCAACTCAACAGAACACTTGAGCATCTTCTCGAATCGTTGCAACTGTTACCTTAATAATACAGGGGTTGGCGCGGTGCTAATTAATGTTGCCGAGGTAATTAGCTAAGAATATAAATTACGTCGAATGATAGGAACCTCTGCACCTCAACATCGCTTTCAATCTCTTCTCCCCTCCATCGTTAAATAATTGTGCAGATTATTATCTTTAACCCCTAACATTATAGAAACTCCGACAATCCGTCGGCGGTCAGGACATGCCGCAGATACCCTTGTCAGGAATTTGAACAGAGCTGCAATAATAATCAATTTTTTTTCCTATATCGTTTTTATTTTTTTAGTCAACATTGAGATTGTTGATTAACGATAACTAACGAAAATATCTCTTCGTTGAGTCTCGTTGATAAGAATCCAAGTTTACAGATCTTCGTCTGACGGTGAAACCGGATGGTTTTTTTGCGCTGAGAACAAATGGGCTATTTAAGTCGATCGGTTTTTGTGATCGTGGTGCCACCGGTGCTCAAAGGCATCTTGTATTGTGCTGAAGGTCCGAATCCGTGATCCTTTATGTAACAGCGTCTTTGTAACCTGACGAAGTCATCAAGTCAGCGACTCAGATCTAAAGTATATCAAGTTTCAAGTCTTCAGCCACCGACTGCCTCTGACGGACAAGAAATCGCGTACAAGTTTTAGTCAAAGTCCGTTTCCTGTTCGCTGGTGCTGCAGGGACTGCCTCGGTCACTCGCAGCCACTCTTTTCGTATGTACATTAGAATTTCTAATAGAGCCGTCGCAGGTGTAAAAAAAATCCATCCTGACCGTACCTCTTGTCCCCATGAATCACAAGACGCGAAAGAAACCGGCGAATAATACACGTGTAGCGAAAAGTTTGAGGTTCCGGTCTTCTGGACTCGTGGCGAATCTCCCACCCACGAAGGGTAACGCGGAAATTTCAATTCCGATCAGGTCAAATCGGACCATGGAACTGAGACAATCGTTGGGGGATTAATTAGGCAGGCTCTGGGGTTCGGGTTTGTTTAAATTTGATCTTTCGAATTTGTAGACCGGGTTGTGTTTCTCCGCTATAGTGACGCCCAGTGGCTAATGCGAGAGCGTTCTAGATACTAAATTAAACTACTGACACCAGCTGGTATGTCGTAAATTATCGTGTACCTCACACGGACTGGATATAGTTGTCAGTTTTATAGACGTTCAAATTTCGAAGGGAACACTTTGAATCACGTCGTGAAATTAGATATGCCAATTGAACTCAATTCAATTCTATTTTATTGTTAACAATACATTAGACACGTCGTTCAGTTCAATCTAATACAAGTCATAAGTTATCAAATATTGCAACAAAGTAGTACTAATGATAATACCACCATTAGGGACTATTACACTAATGTAACAAATGCATCAATCACATTGTGTCACAGAAAATATACTCAAATTTTTATGGCTGGAAAAGTTTCTCTTTGTCAATTTTACCCCCTTTGCATCGACTTTTTCACTTCTTTCATTCAAATTTACTTACTAATTTGTTGTTTCAAGTAAACGAAACGTTGAAATTGACACAAAATTCACATAACATAGGCGAATATATTCTCAAATCTGGAACACTAAATTCCTTCTACTTTACCAGGTAATTATTTGCTGACACTTTTGAAAAGCATTCCCGTAACATTTTATTCGTGACACCAAATGACGATTCTCAAAACTAATGACGATATTATTCGAAAGAATTTTCATAAATTTTATGACTCCCCAAAAGTTGGTGTCTAGCATAATGGTATTTCATTACCACCAGCTGATATCGATAATGATCATCGAGGTAATCAACGATTTAACTCCAGTTCAAAAATGCAAAAAAAAAGAATGAATTTTATCGTTATAGGTATTAGAAGTGACAGCCGACCGTCACCCAATGGACTTTTTGTCCGGATATTTGAGTCCCCACTACAGCATAGCCATAGCCATAGTCATAGCCACGAGGGTCAAAAACTGTTATGTAGGATGAAAATGGTCGAGCCTGGGAGGGGTTGTGTTTTAACGTTTGACCTCGTGACGACAGCTCTTGAAAAATTACACCGATCTTTGAACTAAAGTGTCTGCTAATAGATTTGACTCCGTGAATCATTTGTTAGCATACTTAACTCAAAACCGGTGTTAATATACCCACGTCTTTCGAGAACGGAAAGAAAATCATTCGAGGGGTTGAAAATGATGATAAAAAAACATGTTTCATAATTGGATCAACAATTTTTTTTGGTCGAGTCGTGTCAATCCAGTAAAATCGTACGATGAAGTGCGATGATGAGTGAGCGTTAGTTTTGACCATATGGTACTGTGCTGCTCAATGCTTTCAATTAGACTTAGATGATTAATATGAACAAATAATCCCACCGAGTGAATAAATGTTATTTATCTTGGGCATGACGTGGTAACACCGTTGAACCACAGTAGTGGCAATGATGAATGAATTTTAAATTTAAGTAGTGCTTACTTACCTGCTGTGTGCCACTTTTTTTTCGTTTTTTTTTTGTTTCAATATGTGCGTATCTCGCCTGATATATTTATGGGTGATATTAGAGACAGGTTAACTTGGACATGTTCGTATCAATCCACGTTTCGAACATTGATTGTTTTTAGTTTCTTTTTCTACATTTCCTTACGATTCCCTTGAATAAACCGCGCACGCATATTATCATCGAAGCTTCTAGGAAACGTGAGTTTGTCTTACATCATTATTCACAATTATTTGACACCTATGAAAATAACGTGTCTTCCTAATGTATTCGGGACTGACAGCACATTTCATAATTTTCATAATTGAATTAAAACTGTGAGAATATTATTGACAGGCGATGGAATAACTTCTATTCTTCTTCTTCTTCTTGTGGATTCAATAAAATTTAGAAAAACCGTGTATAGGTAGGTACATTCAATTTCGACCGACTGTAGAGAGACGTACCCCTAACAGGAAAACCAATACATCTCCTCGGCCGCCATGATGGATTGCTGGAGCCATGGGAAACTATCTGTCAAGCACAATATCGACCCTCGCCCCTTCGACCAAGGTTCCAACCCCTGCGAGTTGTGGACTACCCGGTCCGTCCCGCCTAACTTACACCTACGTGCATCCATACTATTCATTTTTTTTTATCATTTGCATAAAATTTTACGTTTTTTTTTGTGTTCTCTTTTATTTTACACCTCTTGCGCAATTGAGAGTCCAGTTATATATCTCATTCTCAAGAATGCAAATTCGAATTTCAAATTGTTAAAAAAAAAAAAGAAGAGACAGAAAGAAACAAAAGCGAGTGTCCGAGGTCCGGGCGAGTTTGGTTGCGGATGAGAGAAGAATGAGTGAGCGGAGAAGGATGAATAGCACGTGTAGGGTATGACGTCATAAAGACGCGCGGGGCGGTCTTGGGTTTTATGGCGGTATGCGTGCTTAACCTTTATTTCACGGTTTTGGGATCGTGTTTCACTTCCTGTGAGTATGGGTATAATCTGTGTTAAACGTCAAACGATAGTGGGTATTTAAAGTGGAAAAAAAAATTGCCAGAACTCGCTTAAGTCTCCACCCTCGATGCTTAGGGTGGCTTGAGACTCTGATTACACTTGATTTGTGCGTTTTTTTTATTTTCTTCACGATTTTATGCACAGTATTGTATTCATACTCAATACCAAGTCAATTGACTTCAGGTATTAAATATATGAGAATATTTGAATATTTCAGGATTTTTTTTTATGACGGTAATTCTTCATTAAATAATTTATTATCCTGATATAGTAGAGACTAAGTACAAAATATAGTATTTTATTTCATTAGTAATAATTTAAATTATTTATACACATAATTTTCGACTAGTATTTTTTTGCAATAATGGAAGAACAATATTCAAGGATGCTAGAGACAACTTCCTCTTTCTTGCTTGAATATTATTGACATGGCCATCCCAGTAAGATTTTTTTCGTACCTCTCACAGTTTTTCAAAGTACAAATATAAATCTTGAAAGTCTATCAAACTTGATTTTAATGAGTTCGAATTGTACTGTTACGAAGACACTAAAACCGAATTCATTTATTAGTTGACGGTTATTTTCGCAGTTTATAATCATTTCTTTATTTTCATGAAAAAATTTGGCACGATAGAGATTACCTAGATGTTGAGACTATATTTTAGTCTCAATTTATCAACTTGGCGGATTATCAAAAATTTTTAGTTTATTCTCCGTTGATTATAATTTATAGTTTGAACGTTGTGCTGAATTTTTTTTTTTCTTTTTGTCGGCAATTTCTACGATTTTTTTTTACATAGAACCGGAGCTTATCTTTCTAAACACTAATTTATTATCTTATTTTCCAATTAAAATAATTCATGAATAAATTTGTATTAAACTATTATTTACAACACCTTAATTATTAGTAGGAACATTACGTTTCATCATTTGATCATCTGCCAAAGGCCCAAACGATCCGAAGCATGATCGTGTGACGAAAGAAAAACTTTTTCAAGTTTAGAAAATGCTTAGTTAAAATTCAACCTTCACGTCGCTTCTTAAACAATATTAAATTGATCGGAATCATTTACTGATTATCCATATACTTTCAGAGAGAAAGTCAATGCTACATGAATATCAAATCATTCATCAAGAGCTCATTTATTCTGAATCCGTTCGAGCTACTTTTATACTAAACTTGGACTCGAAGATTTTATTTTGGACCATGTTGAATAAAATTCGAATGAAGTAGATAAAATATCTGTAAGAAACGATCGTTCTTTTTCTTCTTATCAATCGATAAAAATAATTGCAAGACTGAAACTCGACTTGATATCCAGTCCCTCGAACATGTTGGACGTTTTGCAAAAATTGCTGTTAAATTCCTTTCCATGAAGCTATAGAAAGGCAGGAAAGTGGAAATTTAATCAGGTTTGAAGTTTATGCTGCGTTGCCTGGATACGCACAGCAAAGCCAAGCATTCGCCTGCTCAAATAAGTCCAACAAGTTGCAGAGTTATATATCTATACTTTTCCACAGGTAAAATCCATTCCGTTTAAGTTTACAGGTTATAACTTTCACTTTTGGCTATAGCTTGACCCAATTTGACACGCATCTACAAATTCGTACCAAGTCTAACCTAGAAGCAGACTTCATTAAGACTCTTTGAATAAATAAATAAATAAACATAATAATTGAAAATCCGAATTCGCTCGATTTTTTATCGACAAAGTTGATTTCAAATGAACATCAGGATCCGGTCTGAAGCCACGAACGAAACACTTCGCTTCAAAATTCACCCCCTGAGGTTTTTTTTTTTGACGTGATTTTGAACGAATTAGGGGATCGGAAACGGTATCACTCGTCACAAGACACTAATTGGCAATACGTCTGCAAATGTTTTCAATAAATAATCAAACTTTTCGTGGTAAAAAATGGAAAAATGGTAACTCTGCAGCAGCACTTGCAGCAACGCTTTCGGCCATCTTATTTTCCAACGTTGCGCGCAGCTGCGTAGCAACCCCCCACCCCTTAGCACACCAAATGGTTCCCTTGGCCCTTGGCCCTCGATTCGTATCATACCAATCTCTGAACTTTACAACAGTTAGCGGTACCTAAATGAAATTACTGTACAACTCGGAACCACATCTTGATATCACACTCACTTAAAATGAAACGTTACAGAAACCGTCATCCCTTGGGCCTTGTGCGACCATAGGAAAAATTTCTCGACGTACTAGACTTGAAAAAAGTGCGAAATCATCGTTGGAAAATAAATTTTTCAAGTCAAAATATTTTCAGGTAGTGATAAAAACTGCAAACCACTGTAGACCCTGTTAAAAATTTAGCGTGAAGAAAACGAGCGGATTTTAAAATTGTTATAAGAAGCCAGAAGGAATTGAAAGACGTGAAGTTAAGCGAACCAAGGAAGGAAGGCATAAAATTTTGGTCGCTCCTTTACCTGGCTGGCCTTTGGCTATAGGCCCCACTCTCTTGGCTGTTTAGTTCGCTTAGCCATAAATCATCAAGCGTTGCAGCAGGGTCAGCTGCCCGATCTTACCCGGGCGGCCTTCTCTTTTCCCGTTCACGTTGCAGCGTGAAGATCGAGTCTTGTCTGACCACCGTAACTTTGACCAAACCCGTGATCCTCCCGACGGTGATGCTGATTCTGCTGATGCTGCTGCTGCTGCTGCAAATTCTGACTCTGATTCCCCTGATAAGACCCGATCTCTTGCTCCCTGTGCTGATTGTGCTGATGACTCTGATGGTAGCTCAAATAAGCAGCGTGCAAATGTTGTTGCGGAAGCGTCTGCTGGTGGATCAAATTCTGCTGTTGCGGTTGTGCCGCGGTTGCCAAATCCTGTCCCCGATGGAGCATCATCGTCGTGGTCGTCGTGCTGCTGGTCATTAGAAGAGCGTCACTCCCTTGTCCTTGCATCGAGCCAACGTCCTCGGCGGCTCCCGACTCGATTGGGCTGTAACCAATCTTGCCGTCCTTCTTCGCCTTCATTCTTCTGTTTTGGAACCAAATTTTAATCTGACGCTCGGTCAGGCACAAAGCGTGTGCAATCTCTATCCTCCGACGTCGGGTGAGGTAACGGTTAAAATGAAACTCCTTCTCCAATTCCAGGGTTTGGAAACGAGTGTACGTCTGTCTAGTTCGCTTGTGACCACCACCGGCTACGTCAGCTGAAACAAACAAAGACACGAGTTCAATGCTTGAATGAGGATATCGAAACACGATTAATTCTAGAAAACTTTGTGATCATTAGGAGGCACATGAACGAACCGTTGGCATAGCCGGACTTCATCCAGGGGTAATCGACTTGTCTCTGCGTCTGTTCTTCTCCATATTCGCTATTTTCCGTAGGACTTGACTTCCCGACGTTATTGTTATTCGCGTAAGAAGAATTCGAGTATGCAGATTGTTGTACGTGGTCAAATTGCGTTGGTGACGTGGGTGCAGTCATCTCGTTCGGCGCCTGCGCCGTGAATGCTTGATAATTTTGAGGATACCCCAGCGCGACATCTTGTGAGTGGCGAAATCTATCCTGTATCGTCAAATTAGCGTCCCCGAGGATAACACCAGGACCGTTAACCGGGGAGGTCCTGTCATTAGTGGACGGGGTGTAAGGGGGCGTCTGGGACGTCATGACCGATGACGTAACTGCCTTTCCATAAGACGGAGAAACGTAGCTGTCCGCAAGGGCGTCTTTTCCGTGGCGCAAGAGCGTCTCAAGCAGACTCGAAGACGGACTGGACTCCGAGGACTTTGGATAAGATCCTTGAGGATGGAACTGAAAATCCGATCCAGAAAACTGACTCTCGCCATTTGAAACAACTGGGTCAGTCAGGACCGGGTGATAGGGCCAGTATCCAGGCTCGTTAGCGAAGTACGTCGAGCTCGCCATGTCGTTTTCGCACTTTTTGATCACAGTCACAGTCACTAAACGTTTTCCCACTAGAAACTGAAACACTGTTTCGTCCCGACGCCAAAGCCAGTTCTGAAATACTGTCGGAGTAACTCGGGGCCCGACCTTCCTCGTACAATGAAACGAAATGATTTGTGCCCTAGGTTTCGACCCCGTGACGATTTCGAGCCCAGGGTCCGTCTGCCGGGCACCAGGGGTTCGCGCGTGCCAATGTGCCCCCACCCCCATGCCCGGTTCCCCATTCTGTTCCCTATGTCACCGAAAAACTTTCACTGGTTTATTACTGCAGTACGAGGGTGGGTGGGGGCACCACCCCTAGGCCACCGGGTATTACGGCTCTCTTTTTCTATCCCGCGTATTCTTTGTCCTCCGTCCTTCGACGTTGGGCTGAAGGGGGGAAAACCACCCCCGATATTCACTCGATACTGTTCGATGCCGGGCGTCCAACCCCTCCCAAAATTTTTGGGTACGCGTATCCCCTCCCACTATTAACGCCATTCACCCAAAACCCATATTGGATCCCCGGCTTTACACAATGCGCCATGTGTGTGCCCCCCTCCCCCCCTGAGGTATTATATGCCGCCCATAGGATGTGAACTGTGAACGTTGAGATTTGGGGACCGATTTCTATCCCCGATTGTCTGGGAATATCTAGATATGCGATCGTGGGGTTTCTTTTAAAAAATTGTTAACTCGGTTAGGCTCTGCACGCGTAACAGAATAAAGTAAAATAAAGCGAACCGAGTGCGTGATGCAGCCGGCTAGGCGAGGGCAGTCTTGCGAGTGACGTCTTCTCTAGGGCGCCCTCAGTTGGTAGCGTCGATTAATCACACACCCCGTGTACACTAAGAGGTTCAGGGTTTGCCGATGCGCGTATAGTTAGCGGCGGCACTCCTCTGGATTTTCATTAATCCAACTTTTCGTTCGCCGTTTGCCCTTTTTTTGCGTCCTATATCGTTCGAAAAACGCTTTTTGACCCGCTAAGTGAGACGTATTAATCCCGTTTGGTCCACAGACGCGGTTTTTTTTTCCCTCTTTCATCAGCGATAATTATCCCCCTCGCGGTGGTTACGGCGGGGGACAGAGAAAAATGAAAATAGTATAAATAGTAAAACAGTTCCGAATATTTGATTAATGATGGGCAGTGTGACGGGCGACCAGCGGCCACAACTATGCGGCTGTACGTACCCCTGTGGTGGACACACGAGACTCGTGAACACATTCAATGGCGTTTCATTTACACGCGCGAATGAAACACACGGATACTGTACAAATCCTCCATTACCTAGCATCCAGGTCTGACGAGTAACCGATAATAAATAATAATTCTGGTATAGGGCGATGCGGGACCTTTGGGTGCGGGGAGGAATCTCTGTGGGGCGAATGAGAGAAAAAAAAGAATATACTCCATAGGGTATCAAACCATAAATGATTCTGGCTACTGACTTCATTTAATCGTTTACGCTCTTTTTTTTCCTAGTATTCACAGTTGTGAATAAATGATGACAAGATTTTCCAGTGTATTATCATAACGAACGTATTAATTTATGGAACAACTTTTGTTATAATTTGATCAAGAAGAAACCAAACCAAGTCGTTCAATGGGAATGATATTAATGGTTCTGTCAAAGATAACTAAGTTCTTTGGATAACGTGTATATAGTTTGATAAACTGTGATACGCGTCAACGTGGTTAGGGTAGTAAGAGGTTGATGTAGAAACGTAGAAAACTACCTGGATGACGAGCAGTGGTGATGTATTATAGCAAAAGTAAGTTTTGGCCGTATGCTTTATGAGGGGGCTGCAAGCTCGTAAAACACGAAGCAGCAAAGAGACACGCGCAGGCACGTGCTTAACCCCCCCTTCTCTTCTATTTTTTCCTTCTGTCTTCTTGCACTCCCTTCACCTTTACCTCAATAATTTTCTCGCCCCCACTCTGAGGATCTCTGCAAGACAGACGTAATATATTAATTTTACACACCATACAACCGTACCTGGGGGTTATTATGACGATTGAAAACAAAATTATTGCACGGTACGAGAGACCAGAAGAAGTATTTTGTCCAGGTAGGAAGTTGTTACCTACCCCAATAACCAGGACCAAGATATACTGAGGTAGGGTCGTGCTCTGTCTCTATTTTCAAACGGGCGAAAAATGGTCGTAAAACTTTCTCCACGAGCCACTACGGTCTCAAACAAAATTTACCACCTCTTCAAGAACAAGTTTTCTTTCATAGGTGTTTTTCATTCAGTACACAAAATTGTAACTCTTCTTTACACCTAGAAATTTTTATTTTTTTTTGTTCTCCTAGTAATCGCAATTTCTTCCTTGGTTCGCTTGGTTCAATTAAGCAGTGGGAAATCTCTTATTTACCGTATAGGAATCGAATTCCAGATATCCGCATGGCGTGAAATGGTTCGAAACGTAAGCGACATATGTGTCGTTGGAAGGGAGGCGGTTTCGGGGAGTATTTCGTTCTGAAGCTAGGGGGGTGGGTTTGCAGCCATTTGGGAAAATTGGGAATATCGGGATCAGTAGTTTCTATCGCACCGAGCTATTATTGTCCGATTGATTTATACTTTGTTTGTGGTGCATATATCCGAGACCAGACCACGATGCAGCGCCAGAAGGCCTACATCCTCATCTATTTGCCGAAGAATTCATTTGTCACTGCATAGCAGAATTTTTTTTTTGTCCATTTAAAATTTTATTTACGCACTCGCCACAGTCAGAATCCTTTCGTTCATTTTTAATGTTCCTATTCAAATCCGTTATGGCCGCGGTGCGGTGGCTCGACTCTCCGGTTCGTTCAACAAACAAAATAAAAATCTAAGAATCGAATAAAAATTATCCTCTACCAAAAAACAAACAGACACACGCTGTGCTAGACACAGCCATCGCGTGCCTCGCCATGTCAGGATAGTTATAATAATAAAAATAATAACAGTACCGAGCTCTGTAGCCCGGGAGCGTACAGGCTTAAAAACCACCTTTGAACTTTACCACTCACACGAGACTCTCGAGTCCAGTTTAAACTCGTTTTTTTTTTATCTTATCTTCATTCTTCGATCTTGAGATAAGAGTCGGGTTGTCAATACCTATGACCTCCGGCACTGTCATATCTGAGACACTGTGATCAGCTGTCTCCACGTCACTGTCATAATTTCTGTTCCAAGACTACATCGAATAAAGTTTGCAGAAAACTGATAGATAAGCTAGTTTTACACAGATATAACCTCACTGACTGCAGGAGTTAAGTTAGTGCCGAATGTTCCGATCCTGACTTGTGACAGTGCCGTAGGGAGTAGTTACAGTACTCACAGATATCGATTGGAGCTCAAAATAAGTGAATTGATTAGAAAATTTTCATTCTACTCCTTCAATTTTTTGACAGAATAAGTAAGTGACAAGCTTCCCGGTTTTCCGTGACGTCATAATTCATAATCTTAGCGTCATATTTGAGTGATCTATATTGCATCTACCTAAAGTAAGCAGTACGAAGAGTTAACTGAGGAGTAGGTTTCAACAAATGACGCTAGATGGCAGAATTGTTATACTGAATAGTCACGTCATAACATGGCGCGAAAAAAATACCGTTTCAAACGTTAATAAACTTTGATTTGACTTTATATCATTTTCCAGCAATATAAAAGCGTTAATTTTATCCTCGATTTCAATAATTATTTGAAACCTCTATTATTTGCAGAAATGATAAAAAAATGTTTTCAAATTTGTGTTTCCATTGCAGAAACGCAAAGATGGCGATTGAAGGATCTCGAAAATTCGCAGTCTCATGTTCGGAGTATACCATTCCGCAGGATCGGGTGCACTATGTGGGGTATGGAAACGGGCGGATCGGGGCGGAGCGGAAAAAGTGCTGAGCAATAGTTAGATGACTGGTTAAACTCTGGTGTAGGTATAATATTACCGTGTGAGAAAATTGAATGATATACAAAAATGTCGACGGGCCTCTTCCTCCGGTTCTTCAGCGCCCAGAAGGCCCTCAAATCCTTGGATACGCGTCGATGCCTCCGGAGGTTTGACAAGCCCACGGAACACGACAGACGCGTATGCGAGAAACTCGTTGATAAAGAACGCGGGTGCGTAAGACATCACTGACGTTTTATCTTCCACCCCGAGTAACCGAACATGTGTATCTTTCTCTTGGCAGCGGGTACGTGTCAATCTCTTTTTGCCTCCTACTGCGGTTAAGAAACCGTCCCGGTACAGGACGCGTCCGCAGGAACACGACAGGAGAAATAATACCACCGTCTCATGTCGGGATTCTGTTTTAACAATTCCAGGGATCACGATGATACCGATGAGCCGTCCTTCATCCTCGGAGAAAAACTGTCAAGTTTACCGCTAGTTTCGCTATCTCGGTGCGATCCATCTCAGTTAAGGATGTGGTTTATATACTTTTTGCGAAAGTCAAACTCTCCTCTTCCTCGACTCATTAATCCTCCCTTGGTAATGATATAAAAATAAAGGTCCTTCGGAGAATCGCTCATCGTATCAATCCCTCATATTCACAAAAGTGGGAAGAGGAAGGGTTGTTTTCCCGGGGCTCCTAAAACCGTGTAATTGTTTTCAAGCGGTAAACTGTCTCGAGTAATCTCCGCTATAGCTTACAAAGCTGGTAAGGATTATCGGATTGTCTTCTGGTGGATGGGCGGACGTACAACATCGAGGAGAAGCTACACCACGGGGGTCCCATCTTAGTGACAGCCGAGCCTTGGGAATCATTTGCTTCGACCAGTCGAACCCAAATAAAGGATTATCCCGTCTATCCGCTCTTCAGGTAGCCAAGTGTACCAAAGTCGTCTGAAATCTGCTCATGACCAGATCGTACCCAAGGGTCCTATATTCGCAAGATTGTAACGTTGAGATTGTGAAAATATTGTGACAAGTCTGCCAGAAGGTCGTCAGGATCTACAGAACGGAGAATTCACTTTTCCAAAAATCACTTGTCATACGTGTCTCAACGTCTCATTTTCTTCGAAGAGCAATCCTTCATCGTATGAATGACGGAAATTGAAAAACAAATTTTTTGGATCAAGTTATCAGCAAAAGAATGACTAGATTGTCGCTAAATTTCGATAAATTATCAAACGCAATTTTTTTCGATAAAAGAACTTGACCGACATAGGAGGATCGTTGGAGCATTCAGGACCTCCGCATAACTCGGGTCAGCTGTCTATACCCATTCCGTCTTCCACATCTTCGAGCATTCTGAATGGTGGAGTGAGGTTAGAGCGTTTCATGATATCGTGTCTGGAGGGTACGGGCGAGTACGGCTAGGTGAGGTGGCGGCGACGGAGGGATCGTCTCCGTATCAATGCGGTGGAGATTGACAGGGCGAGGTATGATTAACGATGCCAAATCTCTGCTCCCTCCCGAATGCCACTTCCTCGGCATGGGCATGGGCTGAAGCCACGGTCCGCGCAGCTCGGGAAAATAGGAAAAAGGAAAAGAGGCTAAAGAGAGACGGAGAGGCGGTGAGGAGTAAACACGTTACACAAAACGAATCCACGATCAATATTAGAACCGCCAAGAAACGATCCGGAGGTGCTCGAAAATGAACCTCGACACGAGTTTTACACAGGTTAATGAAACTTGGGCGATTAAATGGATTGCTGTAAAACTCGATCTAGATCGTGTCTCAAGACTCCGCGAACTGCAATAGAGAAGCTTGGAGCATTCCTGAAGCTGAGGGAATTCTTAAAAATGATGAAAAAAAGATTTCATGCAGTGCTCAATTCCGCGAAAAATTAATACCTGAGATTTTGTAACGACAAACAAGATTTTAAGGATTTTATATCTTGACTTCACTTGTATCTCACATATGGATTTCTTTCCTTTTCAAATGTACTACTCAGATATTTCAAGTTCGTAAAAAAGCCAGTGGCATAATTTTCTCTTCAAACACTATCCACAAATATTGAAAGTCACACAGACAATTCTACAAAATCTGATTTTCGAGTTCTAATAGCAGATGAAAAAAGTGCTTGAAGTTATGAATGATGAAAAAAAAGGTTGATTTTTGTACATAAAAGGAGTCGATGTTGCATCCCGAGTTTGCGGCAATATCCGTGAAAATAAGAATAAATAAAATAGGTGAAGTGCCAAGCGTGGAAGCAAACTGAGTTAATGCGCGTATCGCGTGCGCCGGAAATCCCTTGGTTTGTATAGGATGCATGGGAGTGTAAGAGAGAGGCTAGAAACGTTGAAGAAGGAGGGCAGGGAACTCCCTAGCGTCGACCCTTCGAGGACGAGAATTGCCTAGCGAGTGGAAAAGAGACGACGAGAGCCACTCCCTGCCTCCGCACGCACCTCAGGCTCAGACTGACCACTGGATAGGACCATGAAAAACTCCATTAGATTTGCGAATTACACTTTCAATTATAACGCGAAATTCGCGGCGTCGAGGAAATAACAGAGCACGTCACAACTTTTCAATATGAGATCTGGATTGCGAATCTTGTACAGAAGCTGTAGGCAGGTTGTGAAAGACCACCCCGATTTTTGACGTCTGGTACAAAAAGAATCTCACTCTCGATAAGAAACCGAATACGGTCCCAGTCGACTGGCCTCACCTGAATTTCGAATTACGAAGCTAATAGGAATCATAGGATATCCTGATGAGGCCCTGGTTGGGCCCTAGCGAGGAAGCCCTGAAACTATAAGTCAGGATGCCTAACGTCCGGTACAAAAAGAATCTCACTGTCGATAAGAAATCTAATACGGTCCCAGTCGATTGCCCTCACCTGAAGTTTGA
>JAFFZH010013200.1:60148-71171 GCA_018420115.1 Euura saliciscinereae
ATAGGATATCCTGATGAGGCCCTGGTTGGGCCCTAGTGAGGAAGCCCCGAAACTATAAGTCAGGACGCCTTTCTTGAACCCGACTCGAGCGGCTATTCACTCCAATTTTAAGTGTACAAGTAACTCTTGAATCCCAGAGACTAATACTGACTATCACGAGGGATTCCCTAACTTCCAACTGACTTCCAGAGATCGTAGTGACTCCTAAGACTTCCTAGACTGCTAAAAACTTCCAAATACTTCCAAAGAAAAATCCAGAGTCTACCAATTGGCTATTCAAGGAATCCCGTAACTTTTAAATGACTTCCAGAGATTTCAGTGACTTCCAAGACTTCCAAGAGTGAATATCCTTTCATAGCTTCGGAAGGAGGTCATCCTTGACAAATTTCTGCACGTTATTTTACAAAGAGTCAGTATATTTATTCATAGAAAATCCAGTGAGGTCCTCGTTGGGTCCTAGTGAGGAAGCTTTGAAACTCGAAATCTTTATGCCTTTCCAGACCCCGACCAGAGCCTCAAAAGGACCAGGTCCTTCTCGGCCAATTTCTGCACTGAATTTCATTGAAAAAGGATCAATCCAGGAGAAAGAAACTCCATGCTGACTAAATACACCGTGTCGTCTGATGAACCGCATTCAGCGGTACGGTGGGCTCAGGGAGTGGGCAGTTAGTTTATTCAAACGTCGATGCGGGGATAGCGGGCAGCCCGCCACGGGCCCGCGCAGAACCCAGGCAATGCATCGTTAGCGGGTCTGGCCAACAGATAAATGACGCGGTCGCCTCACATCTGACGTGAATGAAGCCAGGATGGCTTTGCCTACATGGCCTACGCCACGGCATGGGCATGCCGCACCGGCCTACAACGATCGCTGCAATAACTGGCTAATGATATATTGAACGCGACCACCGCCGTCATTCGCGCGATTTAAACGCACCTACGCGATTCGATTAATTAACTTATACGGCCTGGTGCGAGGATCCACGGAATTATACTTCGCCGCGGAATGGATAGTTGCTCTTGGCACGTATGCAAAACTTTTCGCACCGGAATAAGACCGCGCATATTCTACGGGCTGCTTCCATCCTCTACGAGCCTTTCAGCTTTTTGCCTCCTCCACCTCTACCTCTACCTCACTTCGCTTTTTATTGCGGCAAATTACGCTTCCGTTTCAAACTGTTAAGTCGTTAAAAATTGCAGTGCGAAACATGCGGTAGAGGTTAGAGAACGTAATTAGAAGACAACGGGGCAAGATGGGCCTCGAGACGAAACAGCTTATCTTCCTCAAAAACTAATCTCGATAAAGCCTTTCGATGATCTTGAAAACAATTCCGAAAGTAGAAAATCAGTCAGGATTTTGTGTCGATGAAAAAACGAAAGGAAGCAAAAATTTCGGAATGAAAAATTTGTAGACATTTTTAGCGATCACGTTCACTTATTGAAATCGCGGACCACGTGGATTGCAATCGGTTTGAAGTCACTTGGAAATCGCAGTTGCCAATGGGACTGGAAAACCTGAACAATTATTGCGCTTCTGATTGATGCTCATTACATAATTAATCATATTTGAAGTTCCACCATTTGTTTGATCTCAATTTTGATTTGGTGATTCTGGTTTTTTGACTGCAGTAACTCATCATAGAAAAATCTTCTGGAGTGTCAAAATTTTAGTTGATATAACCTAAATCCGATTGAAAAAAAAGTGGATTTCCGAATTTGAACTCGATTTGAAATTGGATCAAGTGGCTTCAGATCATTTGCAATCACTGGAATAGGGCGTCACATATAAACGAATAATCCCTCAGGACATTTTTTCTCATGAAAAGTTCTTTCCTAATTTTCAAGAATCACCGGTCATTCTTTCAGAGATAAGAATAAAAATCGCGGGATATATAGAAGATCATCTTCTTCATCTTCTCTATAAAACGACATTCATTTGACATTTCGTCCTCTCAAACTTTGGAACTTTGTCATAACGGAAATTCCTAATCTACGGTGGAAAATTGAATAGTTTTAATACTGAGAATAATTATTCATTTCATGGAAGTGACAAATGTTGACTATGATGAGTCCATTGCAAAAGCGTTTCAAGTTCAGAAATTATTTTTCAGTGTGAATAATTGATTTCAGTTTCAGTCATAGTTTCAAAGAATTGTTGCTAATTCAGGCTCGAAATCAATTAATCTGTGTTTGACAAAGATGAACATCCATATTTGTCTCGTCCTCTGACCCCATTTTCACCAACTTGATTGGAAATTGATTTCCTATAAAGAAGATCAAGTTTTACAGTGAGCTTCTTAACCTGAAGAGGGTGGATTGCAATTTTCGTACGTCGTTGACGGTGTGACAGACGCAGCGGTGAAAATATGGAAGGAGGGTAATAGTAGCGGAAAATGGGGGTTTGAGGAGGTACGCACGAGCGCAGCCATGCCCAAATAGAAATTCAATTGATCTTGTCCAGCAGTGTCGGGCAATCTATCTTGTTCCTTCCACCCAGGGTCTGGGCTTACGTCTACCGCGGGCGTCCCCGCGTCGCGTCGCCGTAGTTGCGACGACGACGACGACTCTCGTCTTTTCGGTATAGCTACACCGCGCGCGGTGGTTCCGTCGGACGCGATGGAAAAAAAGGGGACAGCTGTCCAGCCGACCGCCAAACTAGCCATTAATTACCGTCCCGAACCCACTTACACTCATTCACTTGTTTGTCCTCTCTTCTTTATATTTACCCCCCAACCCCACCCTCCACCTCCACCCTCATGTTGATAAAAATTGTTCTACAAAACCGCACCGCTTTGTACCCTGCACTCCATGACCTATCTCAACGGGCGTTAGAGAGTCTCATTTCCTGCCTCAACTTCATCGTCGTTACACTTCTCGATTTTTTCTTGAATAAAATCAGTTGAATGTTGCTGAAAAATCAAGATAGGGGCGCTAGAACCACTTTCTGACTGGCAAAACGGTGAGAATTCACAAAACAGCCCAGTTTTTTACCTTCCAAGGATACCTATCAGTGAAGGGTTTTATAATTATGGAATGTAGACTTGCAGGTCCCATACATGTTTTTTTATGGCACAGGCATTACAAAGTCACTTTTTGACGCCTGTTTTCGTTCCGGCAAGTGGCACTTTATACCGCTAAGTTCAAAGTTGCGGTATGAAGTCTTTATTCCGCAACTTTGATGCGCAGTGCGAAGTGCGCATGTCAAAGTTGCGGAATAAAGTCTTTATACCGCAGGTTACCCCCTCTCTACTACCTTTTACGGCAGCTCCTATACGCAGTTCGTGCGGAACTCAACTGACGTCAAAGTGACTATTAATGCCTTTCCCGTAAAAAATATTCTATGGGGCGCGCGCAGAAAGTAACTTTTCAGCAAGGTTATGTTTTTAGTACTCGCCGTTGCTTTACAAGGCTCGCCTTCGGCTCGCCAGGTAAAACCAACGACTCGTACGAAAAACATAACCTTGCCGAATAAATATGTATTATAAAAACTCCATTGAGGTTATGTAACTCGAAAATCCACGATTCAGAAACTGAAACCAAGCTGAAACGAACAGAAATCTAGAAAGACTCAGTATTTGACTCGAGTCAGAAGCTGTGACGTTCACCTTATCCTCCACAAATATCGAGAACTAAGAACTACGAAGTGTGAGCTGAAAAGTGGGTTTTCGCAGACGACGCTAGATGGCGGTCTTGTTATACTGAATAGTGACGTCATAGCGTGGCGCGAAAGAGATACTTTTTCGAACGTTACTGAATTCTGAATTGTCTGATATATTTAAAAATCAAGCGATGCAAAGTTATTCGATATTCTTTCAATATTTATTTGACACCTTAATTATCGTTTTCAACAATCAAATAAATAATGGTGGCTGAATATTTCTCTGGGGAATAAAAGAAAAACGAAGTATAAGATACCATGAAGGATTCCACTTGAATAGATTCTCATTAAGAGACGAGATTTTTGTTCGACCTGAATGTGAGATCGTTATAATTGTGTTCTTCTCGTCATACATTGCAGTGAAATCAAATTCGAGTTATTTTCCATTGTGTGAAATGGTATGGTGTGTAATTAGAATAGAATTACACGTTTTACGTGTGTGTGAATGGCGTTATGATAACTGATTTCAATAATGAACTCCAACAGCGGTCAGAATATAAATGGTTTTTCGGTTGGATCCCCCATAGCTCTGTGTCTCCACCGAGAATCCAGCTCATTCACCCTATTTTTTTTATTTTATCTTCAGATGTGCGGCTGCACTCGTCCCGGGACAACGCAATGGGTCAATCGACAATACGCTTTGATCAATGGACTCTCGTGGCTCTGACAGTGGACTACGATTTAATGGTACCTGTGTGAAACTTTTGTCAACATTTCCCAAAAGCTGAAAGCTTCGGATTGAACACTTTCAGAGAACAGAGGAATTTATTTCAATCACCCCGGAAATGAAAACTACTTTCCGAATTGATCGCGCAACAAAATCCTACAAAATACAATCAAAATTACGATATCACATAGTTTTTTGGGTCGCTAATCACAATTCTGAAGTCATTCGTGCAAAAAAAGAAAAACAACTAAAAACACTTGAATTTTGATGAAAATTGGTACTTAAAAGTTTTTTGGGTAACTCATCACGAATCTGAAGTCAGATTTGCGAAATTTGAAATGGCAAATCGAATTTGCTGAAGAAACAAACTACAAGCATTCGAAATCTTATGAAAATTGTTACTCGAAGATTTTTTGAGCCGCTGATCAAGAATCTGAGTTCATATTCAGCTGGAAGCAAAATGAATAACGGGTAGTTCAGAGGCTGGCCCATAGTCCACCGAAACCCGCTTGTTTCAAAAACGATCAGCCGTGGCACCCGGTTTTTCCTCGTTGATGGTCACAAGGTGAAACGGATTCTAAGTAACGAAACTCACGAGTATGAGAAACGAGAAACTTCGGGTTTGGTTCTTCGAAGATCTTCGAGGCGGAGGAGACTTGAGAAGCATCGTCGAGATTATATGGGCCGAGACGACGCACACGAAGTCCTCATATTTGACTTGGATCATTCGTACATGTGCTCGTAGAGAGTTTACGCTCGGTTTGCATCCGCACCTCGGCACCATTATTTGTTGCTTCCGTTCCCTGGGTCTGGGGTCTATTCTGAACGGTCGGCCTTCGCCTCTTCTTCTATCCTATACTATAATGTACTATACTGTGATCTTTATACACGTTGAGACAATCGCTCCGATTATCCAAGCCCTCTTTTTCTGCGAGGTGTACGATTTTGTCAAGCACGAATATCACGTTAAACGATACTTCTTCGATCGTTTTCGATGAATCAGAATCCAGATGAAGAAAACGATTATATAAAAAAAAAAACACTCAATCTAAATCTGTGTCGGTACGCCAATACAAGCCTTACAAGAGAAACATTCCTCGTTACTAAACAGTAGCTGTAAGCCTCCATAAGATTCCGAAATCATGAAGAATATATTTTGTTACTTATTTAAACTGAAAAAAATGATTGACATTCTCAGTTATGCAAGTTTGAGCCCATTTATTATTACACAAAATCAATATGGTGAATTATCAAATCTTAACGGTCCATTAGATTCATCGATCTTACATGCAAATTATCAAATAACGAATTAACGTTTAATTTTCTAAGATTGAACTCATGTTTCCTTGTTGAATTGATCATCTCAAATGTAGACTACCTTACTTTTTCTCATGTTTCATCATTCAAAATTTGAACTGACATCCTCTTGCTGAAGAGCATGCTTCTTTTTGTTCAGAGAAGTGCTACAAGTATGCCCGTCAAATTTCAACCCGATGAGTCAAAAACTCGGACTACTTTTTGACCATCCCGAAGGCAAACCCCAAAAATTCTCTGTGTTTTGTCAGAGTTTCTTGAAAATATTCAACCAGAATCTCAAGAAAAGGAAGACATTACTAATAATTATTATTTATTCAAGTCCATATCAATGGCCGGTGGACAAGGCAAAATACAAAAGTAAGATACGTATATAATCAGGGAAAGAAAACAGGAAAACAATACTGAAAAGCAAAAAAAGTATAGCAAACGCCACACAGGGTGATATAGGACAAAAATCATAGGGAAAATTATAAATTTCAAATAAGTCCGAGGACAGTATGGTACAGATGTAGAATAACAGAAAATCAAAAATGAAAGTAGACATAAAGCTAGCCAGAGAAATTTCATGCTCTAATAGAAAAATCGTCCATACGTTACAAATAGAAAATATAATCATAGAGTCGTGAAGACAGAACCGTTTTTTTTTGTCATTTATTTAATATTGCCAAAAGTCTGATGGATTCAAGCAAGTGCCTCGTAAGTCTTATCACAATTTTTCGTAGATTGTAATATTCATATCAAATCCTCATAACAACCATATAAAAAAATGATTTTCTTCAAATTTCCGTTTGAATTAAACTACCTATCCAATTCTTTTCTTTCTCACTCTCACATTAACCTTGGAGATACGATATCAACGTCACTTTTTGTGAATGCATCCGTTTTTTCCCCACGAATATTCCATGATTTTAGGATCTCACAGCCCGGTCTTTACCTTAATCGAACGATTAATGATTCTGTAAATTTGAAAAATAGTAGAGGGGCTGGTTTGGTCAGCTTGTTAGTCGCTGACCGTCTCCTCGTGGAGCCATGCATGCATTCGAAAGAACGAGTCGGTTTGACCGATTGTCTAATTATCTGCTGGGCGGTCGCACTGCTATCCACAACGTCGCGAGTACCTCGATAAAACATTTTCGTACTCTACTTGACGCGAGATCTTCGCGAGGATTTTATCAGCATTCGAGGAATTATCAATTATACACGCCTACGCTTTATCCTCAAATGCATGAATTCCGAGTGTCTGATAAATAACCTACAAGTATTTCGCATTAATTTACCGGTCACGTGGTTTTTTTTTCACCTACGTTTCCTTCAATTTATCCTCAAACCATCCACGGAGGTAATGATGTTGTGTGAATCTTTAAAGAGGAGTAAAAAAAGAAACAACGTGTTTGTAGCTTTTCAGCCACGCTGTACGACTAATGCTACCCCTGGGAGATATCGAAGCTGTGATGGAACGACCCGAGACGCGTTAAATATCGAGTCTCAGCCAAGAAAGTGGGTATAACGAGGGCACGTTGGTCGAGCACACTTCGCTGCGATCAGGGCTGCTCATTAGGCTCGGATTAATATGATCCTGTCATGGAACGAAGAGCCTCTGCCTACCTATACGGGAGCCGGTCTCTTGTCTCTCGCGTTTTATCTGCATTCTAAATCGTGAATTCCTCGATATCGTTAATTGGTCCAGAAAACTATTTATATATGAATTTTTCCACCTCGTCCTTCTTCTTCTCCTTTTATTTCGACCCTAAAAATTGATTCTCTGGAAGTCACGGAGTTTTATTCGGGATTTTGTACGAAATCAAGACCTCGGGATTTTTCAGGGTGGGAGGCAGAGAGACCGGAGGTAATGGCGTGTGCGTTATGCTGATAAATCGTCCGACCTGGCGCGTCAAAGCTGACTTCGAGCTGACGGGATCTTGGTATACGCCTATATACCAAGACTTCCTATGCCTCTCTCTATGTACCCACATAAAATCTATGTACTCTGGTACAGGGTGTTCCTCCGTTATTAAGTGTCGACTTTCAGCACTTTTACCAACGAAACTAATAATAATCACCAACTTCCAAACATTTTAATCATTTTTAATTATTTGGCTGATATGAGGGTTTCTCTTCTCTTATTAATCAGATAAAATAATATGACCCTTACTGCATTTTTGAACTTTGAGGAAACTTTTTATTACGTTTTTTGTTCCTCTATCAATTATCTAGATACCCATTTTTTTTCTTTTTTAATTCACAAGCGCAAAATCAATATGAAGTTTTACCCCTCTACAGTTGCTACGGGCTGCCAAAGCCTGAGTTTACCGAAAAGTAGCTGCAAATGACTTGATGAAAAAAATAATAGGAACGAAAAACGTTATATAACATTTTCTATAGGACTGACCGTTTCGGAGCTACATGTCGCCAAATCCTCAATTTGATGAAAAGGAACTCAAAATAGTTTGAAAAAAATAAAAAATAAAAATTTTGTTGTCTAGATAATTAATAGAGCAACAAAAATGTCGTACAAAGTTTTCTCTAGGAGCGACCGTTTAGGTGCTACGAGTTGCCAAAGTTAAAAAATGCAGATGCAGAAATCCTGAGGGACATAAAATAGTATGAAATTCAAAGTGCAGAGTTTTATCTAATGAATTGATAATTTTTGGGTGAATTATAAAGTTCAATGATCATTCAAAATCATACCTTCCTTGAGGAACTAATCAGAGATGCCATTTCTGACCGTTTCTGATCCTTCCGATGTCGTAGTTTCATGATTATTCAAAAAATACTCATGCTGAATGACTCAAAAGTCTCTTTTCAGATAAATTTACCAAAAACCACGGAGCTGATATGGCTTCAAGAGGTCAGAAACAGCTTCTAGAAGACTGCAATAATGAATAAACTGAAAGGATCAAGTATCAATTTATCTCTTTCATGATTCTGTTCCATCAGCCGGACGTGATATCGTAGAATATAGTAGAAAAAAAAACCGCCAAAGTGATAAGAAAACTGGGCCGTTTTCCTTAATTGTCATCTATTGATTGCCTACTTATATCAACAACTCGGGTACTTGGAGAAGCTTCACATTAAAGAAAATGATCAATGAATGTAATCGAGGTACGTAACGAATGTCACCATTCGATATCTCTGAAGGTAAATTGACTCTCTTCTATCAATTGTCGTACTAAATATGTGAAAAGGCCAGGCAAAAGCAAAAAGGCAATCCAGGTGTGTTCATTGGGGTCCACAGCTCGATCGGGTGATTCCGGGGTGCCTTAGGGGGGACAGAGGGTATAAAACCATAATTGAATGACAATGAGCGTAAAACTATCAGGACAAAGGTGTTTCTGTGGATATAAGCCGAATACCTGAATGATAGTCGGAAAGGTAGTGTCGTAGGCGGGTTGATTAAAATTCAAGGAAACATGACCGAGTCGTTATTCACGCTCGATCTTACTCTTTCAGTCCACGGTACTGAATCCTCGATCCACCGGAGGACGTCGTACCATCCGGGCATCGGCTCTTGTAACATCGAAACTCTCGCCGTCCACAGAACAAACATTAACGAATTGGTGAAATATTTGCACCGCTATTGTCCCACCGTGTCCAGGTAGAAATTGGCTTTGAAATGGGGAAAACTGTCCACCGCCCTTCTAGGGCCACCCTACGTTCCTAGCAGGGCTTTAGGTAGTTTTCCCCGATTATAGGATTATACGAGCGAGTATCCCGGTTTCCTCTTCTGGCGCGAAGACGTACCCGATAAGGAACGCGATGGTCAGGTTCTGAGTCGCTACCGATCCGACGCACCTGAAAATTAGGGTATCTGTCGATGACTTGCGCATTTATTCCTAGCATCCGATCGCGGTCCGGTCCGGTCCACTGACTCCTGTGAAACGAGTGCGGAACAGTTCTGGGAAGTAACGCTGACCAGAGCAACGATCCTCTCCACGGTGCCGCCCTTATCCGTGGATGATTTTTGAAAAAAAAAAAAAAAAACACTCAAGGGTCTCAGTCCACGTTTTCATTCCTTGCTTTTACCTCAAAAAACATTTTTTTTTTCAAATTGAAGAAAATAGAAGGAGGTTTGGTTTTTTTGTCGCGAACGTTGGGAGTCGACGTACGCCCAGACGTGCGAGGCGACGGAGGTACGCGATGAGGTAGAGGAAATCAATCACGTTTTTATTAAGCGATACACAGTCAATCATGTAATTATCGAGGCGACGCCAGCGGCACGGAGACAAAGAACGAACCCGGACCACACAGGAGGCTGTAGCAGGTTCAGGGGCAGAGAGCCTCCCCCTCCATCCCTCCATCTCGTCGAAACTCGTGCTAATAGATTTATTTCTTGTTCTGGTTCACCTCGGTTCGGTCATGTCGATTGACTCGTGGAATTTAAGGTACTTTGAGCGACTGATGGATTGAGAATGGACAAAAACTATATTTCCATATAATTCACGGTATTTTATCTAACATCCATGTCTTGGACAATTTCACGACGACAAATGCAGCTTGGGATGTGTGATTGATAATTCTTACCAGTAATTATTTTTCGATTTTACGGTAACCTCATTCGATCCCAGACGGGAGCCTCGATCGAGAGAGAAAGAGCGAGGTTGTGGCGAGGAGAGGCATTACCTGTTTAATGCGAACCTCTTTAGGCCGGGCTAATTAATGACTGGATATTAGCGTAATCGTAATGAGCCCAAATTACACGGCAATCATCCAGCCTGCTACCACTGGAAGGGTTTCACTTTAAGGTTTCGAACCAGAAGTTTCGAAAAGGGATTCTTACCCCAACCGAGTTATAAATGCGACTTGAGATCTACCGATAATAAAAAAAGATTTATTAAGGGATTAAAACTGGCGCCAAATTTCGACATTATCAATTAATTCCACCGTGTCGCTTCTAATTTTTTTTTTTTTTTTTTTTGAAAATTTGGTGGAATCTGAAAAACGCCGTAATTCGTATTTCGGGAATCTGAGCCTCGAGTTAGCAGCCACTTACTTATACGAGCCTATAAAGCTGATCCCCTCGTTCTGACGCCACGTCGGTAATTCATCCACTCTACCCGAATCCGTAGCTCAAGAGAAGGCATCCTCAGACCGTGGGGCTTAGGGGATGAAAACGACGTCTAAACCGTAGCCATCTGTCGGGAGTGGTTCGAAACTGCTGTCATCGCCCTGAGACTCGTAGCCGGTAACGGTACACGCGTCGTGTATCGGCTGCGGTTCGGCGGTGGTAACAACCGCAAATCGTTCCGAACCTCGGGACAATCAATAACCACCCTTCAACCAGAAAGCACCGTCATTACACTCATTGGTTCATATCAATATTACTTAGAGAGTGATCGATCGATTTTCAAAATTAAGAGATTCTACTCGTTTTTTTTTTTTTTTTT